>JAXRKP010001556.1:0-113236 GCA_037039925.1 Doris montereyensis | reverse complement strand
GATCAAAATGTTAAACTACAATGGCGTTTAGCTCGTTTCAGGTGTTCTCGATAAGACCTCACGAGATTGGCCGTGGTAACACTTGCGCGTCGCCGCTTTCCTCATTGCAAAAACCTACAATACGTTCGCATAGAATGTGAGGCTGCACATCAATCTAAATCAGTTCAAACAAAGAAATAGATAATATAGTAATCGTGTTAAGCGCCAGTCAATAAATTATAAAACACGTAGAATGTTATGTACTACTACTTTATTATTTCTACTTATTGTTATTATCATTACTGGTGGTCATCCTGTTCCTTCTCCTTCTTCTTCTCTTTTTATTATAATAATCATCATCACAAATGTTGGCATTGTTATTTACAGTATTAGCCTGATTATTAACAAGAGTATAAATGGTAGCAGTAGGTATACTGCTTTTGTTTTAACATTATTATTTATGAATAATGACGTGGGGTACTCACTGCCCTTGTATTTTACTATGATTAAACAAGGGCTTCAGACTCCACACAAAAGAGTTACCACCGATCTGTTTCTGAGACAAGGGCAGATAATTTCGCGCGCTAAACGCCCCATTAGCATGTACGCCCCGAGTAAAGTTGAGAGGTGAAAGTCTTAAAATTGATTTCGTGGCGTTAGTAAGTAGTATGAGTAGTAAATATTACTTTCGAGGTGTACGTATTGCTATGAAATATAATATGTGTTACTTTCAATTTGGTGGATGAAATATGTTTTCATCTTCACTTATGCCCATTGAAGCTTACTAGTACTACTGTGGATCGTGCAATACAATACCGTTACCTTGTCTAAGAAAATGAAATAAATTTAAGAAAAATGTATGGCTGCATCGTGACTTTCGCTGAAGTTTGCTCATTTTGTAGTTCCTGCTGTCGCCGTTCCTCTCGTTCAAGTTCTATTACTTGTTGTGGTTACTGCTCTCTTCCTTCATATTCATATTCATATCTTTAGTCTTCACCTACTGAAACTGAAAATGATTGTCGCGGCCTACCGTTGCCCACCTCATGGTGGCTATAGCACAGGCTACACACCGCACGGGAACAGCTGCTGCTCACACACACACACACAAAAGGCCGACAACTGTTCTCTTTGTTACCCCGAAGAAACAACGGGAAAGGGACAGTCTTCTCACTCCCGTTATAACTGTAGTACACACACACACCTTAGCGCTCACCACACCCACCCGGTGTCGTTCTTGAGGGTGTATCTCTTTTCTCCCTCTTTCTTCCGCCTCCACCCCAGACACACAAACACACCTTCTTTTTTCCATAGACATCTCTTCGTCTGTCTTCCGTCTGAAATCAAAGTGTTTTAAAATTGGTGTTATGTCCTACTGGTACATAACTATCCTATTCGCGTTTCATCTCCTTTGTCTCTCGGTCTATGTATTTCCTTGTCTGTCTGTCTGTCTGTCTGTCTCTGTCTGTCTGTCTCTCTCTCTCTCTCTCTCTCTCTCTCTCTCTCTCTCTCTCTCTCTCTCTCTCTCTCTCTCTCTCTCTCTCTCTCTCTCTCTCTCTCTCTCTCTCTCTCTCTCTCTCTCTCAATTTCTTACTCAATTTCTTACTTTTCTTAGATTCTGGTTACCCGCCTGGCCTATGTAACAGGTGTCGTGCTTGAAAGCATTTCTATCCTTACTCAGTCTTATGTAGGCTGTTGAGATAGGAAAGAATGAATAAATCTAGAACGGGTTTGTGAAAAATACACACACGAATCAACCCCTCTCTCTCTCTCTCTCTCTCTCTCTCTCTCTCTCTCTCTCTCTCTCTCTCTCTCTCTCTCTCTCTCTCTCTCTCTCTATATATATATATATATATATATATATATATATATATATATATATATATATATATATATATATATATATATATATATATATATATATATATATATATATATAATCTACACATGTATACACGCTTACATATTAATATCACTTATAGTCTGTACTGCATTTGTCTTTTCTTACGTTTGTGAATATTCCCAACACGCATTTAAAACACACACACACACACACATATATATATATATATATATATATATATATATATATATATATATATATATATATATATATATATATATATATATGTAGAGAGAGAGAGAGAGAGAGAGAGAGAGAGAGAGAGATGTCATTTGTAATCTTCTATTAAACCATTACCAATAAAATTAAATATATGTATGATATATGTAGGCTACATACTGCATGATGTATATTATATTATACACGTCCCTGATTTATATAATTTTGTGTGTGTGCATATAATATTATTCTGATTGTGTATGTATATACATATATATATATATATATATATATATATATATATATATATATATATATATATATATATATATATATATATATATATATATGTGTGTGTGTGTGTGTGTCACCTTTGACTTTGGTGCAAACACGGGGGCTTGAGGAAGGAATGGTCGAAATAGAAAGTAGTGCATACATTTCAACTGTGTGTCTTTTTAAACTTCAACCATCCTTTGTGTGTCATTGCTGGGTGAGGAGTCCCACGGTACGAGGAGTAGGGTGCGTGTAGTGTGATGACCTGAAGTGCGTGACACCCCACTCCTTCAACCAGTGTCATTGTCATGCCTCCGCTACAGACACTCAGACGGTACCTGTAGCACGAGTAGCGGTCACGTTGGTCGGTTTGCCGACCCTAAGGTTAGGAGGGTCTTGGTTGGTGGAAATGGTGGTGGGGGTATGGCATTTTATAAGGAAGGCAGGTGGCATACACAGTTATCATTAAGAGATGCAGAAGTGGAAAACAAAAAAGAAAGAAAAAAAGAATGATGTGGTTTTGTGTACGGCCTCCATGAGATTTTATTTATCGTGTATTTACTTTTTGTTTGTTTGGTTCTTGTTGTTGATGGGTTGTTTTTGTTGTTTTGTTGTTGTTGTTTTTTTTTTGGGGGTAGAGGGTGTATTGTTTCATCGGGATATTGTGTCATGCCTCCGCTACAGACACTACAGACACTACCTGTAGTACTACTACTAGTACCAGTGACGATCGCGTTGGCCGGTTTGCCGACCCTAAGGTTAGGTAGGACAGGGGTCCTTGGTTGGCTGGTGGAGGTGGTGGTAGTGGTGGTACAGCACAAGGCAGGTGGCATACACAGTTATCATTAAGAGATGCAGAAATGGAGAAAGAAAAGGGAAAGACCATTGATGTACTTGGTGTGCCGCCTCCATGAGATTTTATTTATGGTGTGCTTGTTTTTGTGTGTGTTTGTTTGGTCGTTGTTTTTGTTTGGGGGGGTGGGCTGTGTTGGGGTTTTTTGTTTTTGTTTGTGAGAGTGTGTTTATTTTGTTTTATCGGGAGATTGTGTCATGCCTCCTCTACAGAGACAGTACCGGTAGCACGAGTGGCGGTCACGCTGTCCGGTTGGTCGACCCTAAGGTTAGGGGTCGTGGTCGGTGGGTGGTGGTAGCATAGGCAGGTGACACACACACACACACACACACACACACACACAGAGTTATCATTAAAATGCAGAAGTGGGGAACAAAAGAGACAACCAACGTATAATTTGGTGTACGACCTCCATGAGATTTAGTTTGTCGTTGCTTTGTTTTGTTTTTGTTTCATTGGGAGAATCGTGATCGTACTCGTTTGTTCACTCTTCTCTAGTTGGTTACAACTCTCACTCAAAGCAAGCATTGTTTTAAGCGTGCTTACCCCATATCATCACATCGTTATGGCTTTAGTACATTTTTTTTTTCTTTGGCTTTGAGTCCGTAAATATGTTTTTTTGTAAATCTGTGTTTACCTTGACAAATACCAATAAGAGAGTTAAGTGTATTTTTAATGAAAGAAAATCTAAGTTAACGGGTCGTTGCGCAAGTTGGGAGAGAGAGGTTGGGGAGGGGAGGGGGGTGTATGGAGACAGGCAGGGAGAGGGATTGAGGGAGAGGGCAAGCGAGCGCCTATCTATCTTCAGTCGTTGGATATTGTATCAGAGTCAGAGAGTGATTGTCACAGTATGTCAAGAAGATCATTGTCACATGTAACTCTAATCAACAGAACTAATGAATGTGGTTTGTTTTTTGTTTCTTTTTTGTCCCAACAGGTTTAAGCTGCCAGGGCATGGCATCCTCTCAGTACAACGATGACGTCTGTGTCCCAAACTTTCTGTTCCCAGCGCAGACCCCGCCAGACGTGTATCCCTCAACGCAGGGTTGAATCTCTCTTTTCCACCACAGCTGTCTCAGACACATGGTCTTGGTCATCTTGAGAGACGATGTTCTCAGTCCCCAGATGATGTTGCCGCCACCTCATCGTTCGTGCCCATCACTTTGGCATCATCAGACGCAACATCGCCGTCAACTCTCTTTCAGGCAGGCTTCCAGGATTGTGCCACGAAGTCATTCAGTTTCTGAAAGACCAGGAGAAGATGGACTTCGGCAAATCCTCTCCTTCAAGGACTTAGAACACATTTGGTGGGTGTCTGCCAGACCATGAGTGAAACTGACTTCGTTACATCTTGATCACAAAGACTCACCCGTCAGCTGTGGCCAATCATTTCCCTTGATCACATCCTCCCCAGTGCCCACAGAGTTCTCCACTTCAAGAAGAGGCCATCCATAATATCGGAAGCAGTCCGGAGAATTTCAGGGACCATGTGAAATCATGCAAACGTAAACGATCATCAGATTCAGGTCTTTTCGTGTCGCCATCCTGTTCATCGTTATCGCCAGAAGAGGACACTCTTTTTACCTGTTCACGCCAAATCGAAGCACTATCTTCATAATAAATATGAAGATCGAAATAAAATTCCCAGTCTTACCTATCTGGCCAATAAAGCAATGTTAGATCCACTTCTGACTAAGGGAAAAGATTGTGCTTCATCAATACCACGTACCAAAATCAAAATGCCCTCAGTTTCAATCTGAGGCTCAGAACAATGCACCAGTTATATCAACCATGTCAGTCACCAGAACAATAGATAATTCATTATTTTCTTATCATCCCCTTGAATCAATATGTGCATCCACAGAATTTGGAAGTCATCGGGTAATGCCAGTTCAGCTGTCAACTCATGAGGGGAAAGTCTCCAGTTTACTACCATCAGTTTCATCATCGTTATTTTCTTCATCAACGTCTCATATATCCCCAACAGCTTCCAATGTAAGTGATATATCGTCCTTGACTGTGGATAACGTTGACGATGTTTTGCTATCAGTGGAATCATGCCAGTCTCATGAAGATCCCAGAGTAAGACAATTGGCCTCAAATATCATTGATCTTATTCATGACATTGATGAGGACAACGAAGATGATTATGAGTATGTTGATGATGATGACAGTGATTGTGAAGAGAGCAGACAGGAGCTAGAAGACAGTGGCATTGACCTGGACGAAGAGTAATTTGATGCTTGTTGTTTATGGAGAAATGTTACCTAATCACATTTTACATTACTTTATTTATAATCTATTATATGATACCTTTGTTTGTTTGAAGATAACTGGCAAAGCCCAACAAAGTAATTTATGTAAACCGAGGTAGTTTATTCTTTGCATGACGTTATCTTAACAAAGTTGTATTGATCCAGTGTTTGACAAGAAAGTTTTTACCTATAGATCTAAGAAGTGTATTAATAGTATTATGTTTAATGAAAACAGCAAAGCAGGGTATTCTAATTCTATGTTTAAAAACAAAGTCTGTCAACAAACTAAAGCATCCCATGTTTTACAAAATCTCAACATGTAATGGCTGGGGTTGTTTTTTTTAATGAAGATACCATAGGTATTCGTAAGCCAGATGTTCCCCAATTTGGAGCCTGAGATTAAAATTACATGATTGCTCTAATAGGCTTAGAAAATTTAATAAAATAATAATTTAATGACAATAATAATAATAATAATAGTACTACTACTACTACTATTACTACTGCTCAAATGATAATAATAATAATAAAAATATATTGATGATAAGAACAATATCATGCTTTAGTATTATTCACTTGATGACTATCTCATTTTGCCTCCCTATAATTGAAATGATAATATTATTATTATTGATCAAACTGCAGTCTTCCTATTTTGAATTGTATGTTAATATTATTTTGTGACTTTTAAGTATATAATCTATATTTTGTAATAACTTATTGTGTATATAATGTACAGAATAACTAACATATATGTACTATGTTAATTTACCTCTTTTTATGTTGGTAGGTGTTACTGATAGGTCCTGTTTCTTTCCTTTCACTCATTTATTCATCTTTTTCATCCTGATTTTCCTCTTTATTCACCACAAGATCACTACACATGGTGAATGGGGTATGTGTCAGAGAAACAAAAACCTCTTGATGTACATGACATTATGTTTATTGTGAACTATTAATTTTCTCCTGGTCTTTTTCTTTTCGGGAAAAAATGCTTACAGTTACTCACATGTTCTTTGGCCCTCTCTGGAAAAGAAAACTGTGTTCATATTATAAATATAAAACTAAAACAGTTTCTAATATAATAAAAAAATAAATCCTCATGACGAGAAAGATTCACTTAATGTATGGAATCTGTTAATATCAGTTGGACATACGTGCAATATTTCTTTTATTTCTTTCTTTCTCAGACTTGATTATATTTTTTACTTTCTTTCTATGTATGTACATCAGTACATGTATTTATTGATCATCCAGTTGTCAGTCTCATACAGCGGTGAACGTGAGCTGCTGGATGTTGAAACTATTTAACTTAAACCTGTGTAATTCTCTCACATTTTCCATGTGTTTTTTTCTGAATATTATAATGCAAAAAGACTAATTTGGAGATGTGTTCATGTGAAAACGACATCTTTATTGTGTTCATTAAAAAATGTAATTAATTTTCTTGAAAAAAAGTGTATTATCTTGAATTTTGCGTCTTTTGTGCTGTCCAAATCATGTAATGTGTGCACTTTGTGTTCTGTGACGATCGTGGGTGGTTGGCAGACATTGCTCAAGGTCCTACCCTTTCCGTATCCCATCTTCCTACAAGCCCTACTATAAATCTCTTCGAAAGGGAATAATCATAGGACTTGAAATTGAAACAAAAAATTGAAATGCATGTGATAATCACCATAGTTAAAATATTCATCATAATTATGATGGTGATGATAGGCAGGAAAAATATACTGCAGAAATAACTTTAGTGTGTATTTTATTTATTTGTATATTTAAATATAAAAAAAGAAAAATATAAAGATGGATTTATACGCTGTAACCCCATACTTCTCCTGATTACTGCACGTTCATCTTTGAGTATGGGACTTACTATCCCCACACAGGAGCAGGCTGTACATCATTTATCCCCTAGCAGGCCATTTCATTCAAGGTCCTCAACTCGCTGTGGAGCATATATTACAGCAGCCTGTTAGGCATTTTGTACTAACACTTTGACAGGATCTTTCTCTGCCTATAGCTGGGTACTCATTCATTCCTGAGTCACGTGAGGGAAGGAGAGTGAAGTACTTTTCCTAATAATACAACGTTGTGGAAAAAACATCTGGGCCAGCCATGGAGTTTGAAGTGTCATCATGAGTCATGATTACAAATTCACAACACTACGACTTCGCCACATATCCACAACATACATACTTTACTACAATTAAAAGTCTGGTGGCGGACATTAGCTTGTTCCAAAATGACTAAACTAAGTGTAATTTTGTAAAGGAAGTGAGCTACACATTTATAATCTCAAATATGAAGGATTCCTTGGCAAGTCGCTAGCGATCTCAATTTTCGACTGATAACTGACACGGTGACTGACACTGACAGGGTGACAAGAGCTGAGAGACTACTTGATCTATGATGTTTTTTACATGGTTTCGCTTTCTGTCCTGAGAATTAATCACTACATTAACTTTGAGTCTAAGTATCACATGTCATGACAATATTGGCAAAAACTGACCTAAGCTTAGATTTTTATACCATCACAGAGACAACAAAAAACAACAGAAGAAATTACACTCCATAACTCTTTGTACTGAAATAGTAAATATATCTTTATTGTTTGTTACCATAGAAACCCATGAATAATTCACGCAGATTGAGGACACCCTCTTTAAATTTTAAATTATCAATAACAACATGTACTTAATAGTACTAGTACATACGCATGAGCATAAAAATGAAGAATTATGTTTCATTATTAGGGACGATAATACATGTTACAATCATTTTATGTAAATTTATGCGACATCATTTTGTGATTTACACTTGAAAATATAACGATAACTGTAACAAAAATATTACTACTAGTACCACTCCTACTGCTACAACTATTACGAGTTATAAATTGATACGATGTTCTTATCCAAACAAGTGTCTTTTTGTTGACTCGCTGTGCAATTACTCCAAGATGCTCAGACTAGGTTATTTTGATAGAATGATTAACTTGTAAGAGCTGTCGTACGATGGGAGTGGTTTGCTATAGAAATGAATTAGATTATTATTTAAAACAAAATGAACCTAGACCAAGAGTCCCTTATTTAAATAATTTGCTTTTACCCACATCCATGACTTGGGTGATCTCTGGGGTTTTGGTAGGATTTTTAATTTTGCCCAGAATACCCAGTAGCAAATAGCCATGGGATCTTTAACGTGCTTAGTGCTGTGACCTACGTATGGCACTGCCAGCTCCTTTTATTGTCCATCTCCAATGGGACTAGGCATAGATCCACTTAATTTGACCAGGAGGGTTTACTTTACCAGAAAAATTTGAGAAAGTTTTCAATCTTTCAACTGTCAAGACACGATCCCATAAGTCTTTGGTTGAGAGGCAGACACCTTACCTCTGTCCTCATACTACTCAAGGGAAGGGAACCAGTTGGACCTTGCGACAGGTTCACTTCGATGTTATTTGCTATAGAGCATTTCATTTGGGCCAAAATATGCCAAAGCCACCTCTCTGACTATCCAGCATTCTTCCAGTTTAAACATTAGTAAAAGTAAAAATAACATCGTCAATGCAGCCATGGTGTGTCTTCGATAGAATAAGTGTGTCCTTAAGCTTTGGAAAGTCGTAGCTAGGTATAATAATAATACTAATAATAGTAATACCTTGCTCAATGCTATTCTTAATATCCAATTTGGATACATCTAGTTGACTTCCTCCTAATTTTAATAAGTGGAAAACTATCTGTCATTTAAGCTTAGAGTTAGAAGCTACATTATATGTATCACTATGTGAATGAAAAGTAGCGGCAGTTAAAACTGCCTCCCTAGAAGAAATAAGGAAATAAAAGCAAACTACGTGACTCACAGCTTATATGTATTGGTGCAGTGGCTTTGACTTTTATCGGCAAAACCAAAAACCAAATAATCAACATGGCTTTTTCACAAAAAGATATGCGTAAATACACAAATGTAATATATATATATATAATAGGAAAGGAAAATGTCACTGGGTCACAATTTATGAGTAATATTAGACATAAAATAATAATGTATAAAAGTAAAGAAATGTACTAAATCAAAGTGAACACGTTTTATTCCATCATGGATACATTTTAAATAAATCTGAGAAATTAATTGTACACAACATTTGAATTGTATAAATGAAGGCCGAATTAAATCTGACATACTGAAATTGAAATATTCAGGGGGGGGGGGGGGAAATGTAGGTATAAAAAGGGTGGTGAAACACAAAAATGTTTAATTAAAAAAATTGACTTGAAAATTAAACATGAATCCTTCAAAAGTTCAATCCAATTTAATCCTGTGGTTTAAAATTCACCCAAAAAGAAAAAGGGGAAGAAAACTCTGAAAAGTTTATTTTCATAAATGGACAATGCGTTGAGATTATGTAATAAACAGTTATTTGGTGTTAAGTGGCCCTGATGATAGTGATACCTTAGCGGTTAGGCTCTTGGATTCGGGATGTGAGCTCCTGTGTTCAAATCCAAGCAGCAATGCTACTGCTACATCTGGCTTTGTGTTCCTTGGGAAAAAGACACTTTTTGCATATATTTCACTACTCAAAACCAGGTGGAAATGGATACATGTACCAGCATGGAATATGGGGTAAAACCTACAATAAACTAGTCAAAGGCCAAGCGTTATCTGTTAAAATTCATGCTACAGAAAATGGGATATGCTCCAGCTCTATGGGCTATAACGGCCTTGAACTTAAAGCAAGTTTATTTTTTCATCGGTCAATATCTCTTAACAAATTCCATAATAGCAGTATAATATATTAATACATATGTATATATTTATGTCTATTTTGGATTATGTAAAAACAACAAGTCTTAAATAGGACAGGTGGACTGAATGATCTTTCCATACACTTTATGCAGTCATCCATTTGTGGCAGTGCTTCACAGTTAGTTTCCACTTATAAAATAACTGGTTTGCATAATAATAATAATAATAATAATGATAATAATAATGAAATAATAATATAAGCTATTGAGTTACTATTCATGTATATTGATAAAAAATCCCACCCAAACAAACAAAGCTTGCTAATGAGAAAAGAGTGAAAAATGGAATGCTTTGCCTTTTACTTTTATTTTTATGACCAGATTTTCAGTGTAAAATTAATGATATCATAAAAAAAACTAATGTGTATGGTACTGCCTGTGATGATTAGTCTCTTAAATGCACTGTGGAAAATAGCAATGAGAACATTGTGAATGATTTTTTAATATTTTTTTAAAAGGTACATGAATTCCACATTGACAAAAACTAGAAACTTTTTTTATAATTATAAGAGAAGAGGGAATCATATGGGGCACAGAGTGTGGGGAAGGGAAAGGAAAGTTGGTCTATATTTATATATAATATAATAAAAAAAACTCTTTTATTTCAGAGGCCAATTACAAAAAGGAATGAAGAAAAATATTTTTATGTAAAATTATATGCAGGAACATCATCAATTTATGAATAGAAGTCTGGCTGAGTGAAAAGAATTGAACACAACATCAGCTTTAATATATATATAACACAAAAATCAAACTCACAACCTTCAACTTCAACAGCAAATCTAGAACAAGGGACTCTGCTTTATATAACTATGAATAGGTGTATAATTTATTATTCCTTTAAAAAAAAATACTATATATATATACATACATGAACACACCCCCCCCCCCACCCCATCCTCGAATGAATAAAAGAAAAATGTAGCTAAATAACAATGAAACTTAATGTCTTAATATTAATAGTGATCACAACAAATTGTACTACAACACAACCTCGTGTAACTTAATGCGAAAAGCAAATCTTTCCTTTGAAATATTCTAAGCAACAAATGGAATTTTAAAAAACTGTTGAATGTACTTCTATATTTCGGGTAATTTGTGACAATGCCAGACTTTGCTTTGAAAGAAGCCTACTACATCATATGACACTAACAACAATAAAAAAAAAAAAAGTTTGTTCCCATTAGAGTGGAAAATATGTCCAAGTCCAAGTGTAGAAAACTGGAATGTGATTTTACAAACAAAGGATTCACAATAATATAAATAATATGCACCATTTTTTCTTTTTTAAAGTTGAGTTTCATCATTTGGCATATAAGCAAATAAGGAAGACAGTAATATATTGCTTGGCTGATTGAAATTGGACATAAAGCGACAGAAAGAACAAAACTGATTTCAAGATCTCATCAAGGTGGGAACTTGATCATATTACACAATTTGAAAATTTGACACACAAAAATTATCAACATACTTGTGAAAAAAGACACATACGCATACATTTTGGGAACAAAAGACAACCAATGCCTGAAAACATATGAAAAAAAATTAAAACTGAAACCATGCACTGGGAATGATGAGGCGATAATAGTCCTCGTATCTTTAATGACAGGATAAGAAGAATTTTTAAAAGAAATCAAAAGCTGAAAATATTCTATTCTAACAATAAAAACAACACAAGTTCATTGGGATTTAATAAATTCAATGATATAAACAAACAAGCTGAAAACTCGCCGCTAGCTATTATCATGTGACTGTCAATCTTCATTCTTCCGGTTTTGGGAAATAAGGTCATAAAAGTTTTTTTTGCAAAAAGCATCATGAACATTAAACAAAATGCATTTCTAATTTCTAATACAATACTAAGATGGCAAATCAGGGATGTTACTATCAAGCTATAATATATGCCATATCACAACAGCCAAGTCCCAAATGCACATTTTTTTCAGTAGAAGCAAATCATTGTGAGGAGCCCCAACTCCTGTATTGAGACTCACATTCTAAAACAAGCCAGATCTTTTTTTTTTAATCGCTTACGTTTTATAACAAAGAACATTGTTAGAAATCATGGAAACAATGTCACGGTAATAAAGTTCTTTTTTTAAAATTTTTTTTTAATTTTCTGAGTACAAATCAAAATTAATAATTCATTTTCTTAAAAAACATCTGTAATCAAAGTTTCAAAGGGATTATGATAGAAGACATGGTCAACTTATTTTGAATATATAACAGGCATATGAAAAATTGGTCAACTTCATGCCGTTAGTATAGAAAAGAATTAGTTCAATATCAAAATCAATATTTAAAGAATTCTCTTATATATATTCGAAAAGAATGATGGAGCATTCATGACTTTTTGATGGTATCTATTTATATAAATCTAAGCTCAGCTTGATAACCATTTAGTCTTGAATACTGGAAGAATTAAAAGTAATGAGCATACAAATTCAACTTTTTTCTATTTATAATTAATATACATTCAAAGTTGATGTTTTCGTTTTACATTCCAATGCTGTGAATGAGAATACCAAAAGTGCAATGATTGTTTTTGCTTCTGGCTTTATATATTAGCATTTTTTTTTTTTTTAAAGTGATGAACTTTAAGTTTATCATATCTTCTCTCCAAAGCAATATAAAAACTAAAACTGAATATAAGTTTAAGACACTTGACACAACTCACATTTGAGTCTTCATGAATAGCTGCCAGTGATAATTGTTTCGGTCTAATTGTTTGTTATATTCTTTTAAATTCAGAGGAATTATTTTGAGTTGTTAAATACCTTGGACGTGAACGGTGCCAGCACTTGAAATTCCAGGCTTAGATTTAAATATGGACAGGAGAAGTATAAAATTAAAAGTGAAACCTTCAGAAATGGGAATCAGTACATAAACACTTTTATTTTATATTATGACATCATTAAGTATGTCTACAGTTACAGGTAAACATTAAATGATGATGTAAAAAGACAAGTTGTAAAATTTGTAAAACCTTTAGAATAAATGAAAAGAAAAGTCTAGATGATTAAAACAAATAAGTAAACAGTATATATATAGCAAAAAAATAATTGAACAGCTGGAAATAAATGACAAGATTATGTAAGGCTAACAGGAATTTCTGCACAAAGATCAGATCCGTTTTATGTAAACTTCGACATAAAACTGAAGAAAAGTCATTTTTAATAATAAATCTCAAATAAAAGAGCTTTCATGTTTAAATTTCACAATCTAGTTTTGCAGTATAACTTATAAGATTTGTAAGAAAAAGTATTGTAAATACTTTTAAACACAGCGAATTTTTGAAAACAAAAATAGTAAGAAATTTTGAAATGATAGAACAATGGTAAATATCAATAACAAGATACATAAATTGTGTGTATGTCCAAACTTTGAGCTTTTGAGAAAATGAAGGAAAACCTTTTTTTCTTTGCCCTGGCATCTCATAATTGTCGATTCATTGAACAAAATGATACTGTAATAGAGTTAGGTGGCTTGATCATTTTTCATTAAACTTAAATTTATCTATGATCATTCTTAATCATGCATTCAAGAAATAAAGTAATCCTTGATAACTTTTAAAACTAATTCCAGACAATTTGCAATATTCACCATCACTATGTAATTTTGTAAGAAATGGGCAAAAAGATAAAATAAAGAGATGTATAATATATAAAAGCCTAGAAAGATGAAGAGAAGTAGGTCTATGCTGTAGGATCAAAAAATTGTACAGTGTGGTGTATGTATACCCTTTCTTTTAATTACAACCAAGTCTCTTGAGTAAGAAACAGAACAAGCCAAAAAGCATATAATATAAAAGTACCTTATCAGCCCTCTTATCAAGGACCAATGTAGAGATGTATAGAAATCTAATATCACAAAGCCTTAATTATTACCATGATATTTCTAGATGACAATGGTCATAGAATAATAAAATAATGGAAATAAGGTTGATTGTGTAATATAGATAGGCTTATCAGACCTCCATAATTCTACTTACTATTAGAACAAGTGCAAAATATATTAAGGGTATACACAGACATAATAAAAAATGCTAGGCAAATTATTTTATCAACACAAATATTTTTGGTGATTATACCTGAACACTCCGCCATTTCACTCAAACAAAACCCTGTGAAAAATTGAAAACTAGAACAGGTGTGTTTGAATTTGTCTTTTGTGTTCAATCGACCATAGGTATCAATGTCAATGTGCAGGCTAGTATTTACAAAACTAAAACAAAACAAAAATGTCAGTACAGAGAATACAAATAATCATCAACTATATATTATATTTGATATATAAAAAATCATTGCAGTAGATACTTTCTATTGAATACATCATTATAGCTCATTAAATTGTTTTCAATAAGGTCAAATTTAAGTTCGCTAATGTCATCAACGTTAAGAAAAATCAACAAAGTAAATTGCCATTATAAACATTATAATGTGATGTAATACACAATCAATGACTAGAAGTTATTTGTAGTTGTAGCTTCTTCTTTTATTATTGTTTACTATGTGTATTGGGTTTCTTTCTGTCCTCCTCAAAGGTTTATAGTCTCATCGGATTGAATTCTTTGATAAAGGATAATATGGTTGTGTCAAATCATCAATATACTCTTGATGAAAATACTTAAACAGCCGATGACTATTGAGAGCAATAGAAGAAAGATCGTGGTGTAAACATGTTCCGTAGTTAGTTAAATAAAATTCATAAATTACTATTCCAAGATTTAATCAAATGTCTGAAAATAAAAGGGCCTTGACTACAACTAAACTATAACAAAAGACACAAATTAAACATCCCCCCCTTCCCCCTGACACACAAAAAAAGCACAGTTTGGTTGAACAGAAAATGTCAAGCCTTGCATTAAAGCCTTCATCCAAATGTAAAAGTAGAGAGTAATTAAACGTTGTGTCAAGTCTGAGATTAAGACACATTTAAAAATGTTTTAATCCAATATTATATAACAATAATACACACTGGTTTTTTAATGAGAAGTGAATGACAAAAAGGCACACAGAAACAAATTGAGTGAAGTAAACAAAAAAATGAAGAGGCTTAACAATAATAAACTATTTGATATGTTAAATCTTATTACTCATCATACTTAACAACTAATATAATAATCAAATTTGAGTCCTGGAATCTTTCTTCTTCTTTTTGGGTGGGGTAGTGTTGGGGTATGCAGATGGCCTCACAAATAAATGCAATTTAAATCCATCAGTAGATTAAAAATATTCATTACCTTTGTCAACATACATTTTGCAAAGAACTTCTCTGTAAATGATATTGCTGGCTGAGTATATTTTACATTACCCAGGTAAAAAGAAAGCTGATTATTATTGATTGAAGAAAGAAAATATACTTCATATCAGGATGAAATATATGTTTGCACTATACAACAGTATCAATTGTAAAAGAAAACCCTAACCTTTATGATGCCAGTTGAATTTTCAACTGAGTTGGCAACATGTCATTGTCATTTCCTTTACATGGAAAAGGAGCTTGCAAGCATTGCCGTGACAATAACTTCCAACAATTTTCACAAGTTATTTTTTCCTTTTTTTGTTTTTTACAATTTTCACAAGTTGTCATTTTTGAAAAAATCTGTCAATTTTCTTCTTCACTTCTTTCAACATAAAAGTTACTAACACAGTTAGTAGATTGCTTTTGTCCAAACACGTTCAACAGTAACAAACAATAATGGAAAGGTAGTAATGATGTACATTATGTCTACACAAACTACTCTCTCTGTCAAGTCCCCATGAAAAAATAATTTGAAAGTGACAACTGTCGAATGAACCTAGCAAGATAAAAACAAACTCTCAAACTAAAAGAAATAATATGATATAATATGAAGAACAGAGAGGTCTCAGTGACATTTTATGTTGATGTCTTTAGTTTTCATTGAAATTAACCCTGTCCACAATACATGGTGATCTCAGGGTGAACTGACGGGAAACAGCGAGATGAAAGATAAGCGAAAGAGGGAGAGGAGAGAAGTAGGACCTACCAGCAGCACCCACCAACCGCAACCCATTTTATGTTGACACTGCCACAGGAATGATTATAAAATACAGAAAGAATCCCAAAGCGGCACTAGCATAGATAAACCTCACAGCCAGCCTCAGATCTTTCTGCGCCATGCCCATCAATCCTTTTGACTGGTGGCGCCTTCCTCTTCTCGCATACCTCACGGCAAATAATCCAGTAATCAAGAAAAAGATGACGCTGATGTCTGAAGCAACCATGACCTGTTCAAAGGTCTTCCATGGCCTTGGAATGAGATCGCCAAGGGAATTTGACGAAGGTTGATGTCACTCTCTGTTGTGTCCCTGTACGGGTTGTCAGACAGTGACTGAAGATCCGAATCGGAGTAAGTGGAGTAGCCATTTTTAGCCTCTCTTTGAGCAGACCCTGGCCTAATAAGAGACGATGAGGAAACCCGTTCTGGCTCAGCAGGAGGGTCAGATTCTCCTGCAAGGTCGTCTGACTGAGGGAGAGGTTGGTGGTCTGATTTGCTCATTGTTCACGTGAAAATTCACACCTGACGAGAGACATAAATGCAAGGCGTATATATACTATCAAATCAGACACATTTCTTTCATATTACAGTAAATCTGTTGCACAACATCTGTGCAGTCTTCTTTGCCTTTCAGCTCTATGCATACTATCATGCAAATTTGATAAGTTTCATGATAAGAAATAAGGTCAATATATAAGACAGATTTCACAAAATGAGCCATCCATGACAGTTCCAAACTTTGTTGTATAAAATTTTTCATATCAAAATCAATTTTAAAAATCACTTTCTGCGTGAGGGTGTTCAAAATGTAACTGGAAATCATTAATAATAAAACTTATGTGCTTATTCATAATTGTTTTTGGATCTTTTGTCATTATAGTATGATTTTTACGGCAATTTAGATTTATACGCAATCAATGTGTGAGTCTAAAGTAAAGGTACTTCAAAGCCATTACAGCCCGTAGATCTGGAGCTTATCCCGTTTTCTTTTAGCGTAAAAGCGGAACATGTGACTTTACTAAATCAGGAAGCTAATCTGATGCAGGCTTTTACTCCCAAGCGAGTGGGGAAAATGCGTTTTAAGTGTCTTTCTCAGGAAACACAACGTCAGACCTAGCTTTGCTAGAGTTCGAATCAAGGACCTCATGATCCCAAGTCCAGGAGCCTAGCGACTCAGCCATCAATGCCATCGGTGCAAGTTTACACTTGTACATTTCAAAAATCCTGGTCATAACTTGTCATAGCTATAAAACAATACTTGTGTGTGAAAAGTGAAATTGAAAGTGTATGTTTTTCTCCTGTATGAAAATTGTAACAAAATGTACATTAAACATCAAATTCCACACATTTTGTAAATGCTTTGCCTGGGAGTCTACAGTTTTGTAGTGTTGTTGCAGAACTTAACCACAACGTCATTACATTAGTTAGCCATTATATTAGTTACCGGTTGACATTGGCGAATGTACAATCAGCGTGTATGTCTCTTGATCAGACATATAAATAGACTTAGAGAAAAGATGAATTTATAGTCTGTATCCCCGCACAAGTGCAGACTCAATGATTATACATAATTCATCCCCCAGCAGGCCAGTTTGTTCAAAGTCCTTCTCATCTCCCTGAGGAGCATCAGTACAGCAGCCTGTTTGGCGGTTCATACTAACACTCAGATATTTATAAGATCTTTCTCTATCTATAACTGAGTACTCATTCACAGGTGAGTCAAGTGAGGAAAGCAGAGTAAAGTACCTTTCCTAAGAGCAAAACGTTGAGACAAAACAACTAGATCAGTAATGGGATTTGAACCAATGTCACCGTGATTACAAACTCACAACACTACAGTTTTGCTACAACGCCTATGTTTTGGTACAAACAAGCACAGACTTCACAACTTATTGAATCAGGTATCTTCCGTCAAGAGGTACCACCGTTGCGTAACTAAATGAACATTGGGGAAGTCTAGGGAGATCGGTTGTGGGACGGGAAGGGATTGTGTGTGATAGATTTTGTAAAAAAAAACAAGGTAAATCTGTCATTATCATACATCTATGCAGTATTATGCAAATAAGATAACTGTACTGAGTGTCACATATTTAAACCAAATGAAAAAGTTAATCGCTTCTGATGCACAGATTAGTCCCAGTCTGATATGTCACAATGTCGGTAGTCCTTAACCTTTGAACTGCTTGTGTTCAAATAAACTGTCTGTTGTCTTGGGTCTCTCACCGTGTCAGATTTTCATTTCAAACAGTCATGAAATACTGCTGCTACACTGAAAGTAAAACAACTAATGAGATCAACTATTTTTCCCTTCAAACAATCTATCTCAGTTATGTCCCTTGAATGTGCCAGACTCTGGAAATCTCTCCCTTGAAACGCTGGGTTCAATCTATTCATTTAATATTTTCTTCTTTCATGGAGTTTTGAGGCAAGAAACCAGGATGAGGAAGGATTTCCATAATGAGGCACACACCACGAAACATAACTGAGAAAAAAGGTAGGGGTAAAAAAAGAGAAGGGTTGCTTTCAATTACAGCAATCTGAACTTTATGGACTACGATAAAACTCTTCTGTTTAACTGACAAGTTCTGGACTAGTTCTATCAAACATAGGTAGAGTCGAAATATGAATATACGCCGCTAAACTGCGGGTCCTTTGCGGTAATTTTTACTAGAACAATTGGTGTCCGACATGTTTATTGGCCTGTTGTTCAGCAGACAAAAATACATTGGTCTAGCTCCTGAAAGTAGTGCATCAGGGTGTGGGAGTAATGGTAAAAAATATCTTTACGCCTACCATCTATAAAATCCATAATATGTAACAGATTTCTGTTGACCCAACAGCGAAATGGGTACCGGTAGCTAGATCTATTCAGACTCACCAAAAGCGAAGGCGCTGTGGAAAGCAAAAGTAAATTACCACATTTTGCCATGTCTAGAAAATCAGGATTCTATGCCTAATTACCCTACGCTCAGCTCTGAGTATCAGTTTGGGACTTAATGTCTACATTTCCTAAAATCCAATACTTCTGAAGGCTAAACCGGAACTCTCAGGAAGATTCCCCCATATTCATATAGTTGGGCACACACTGTTACCATTCCCAACCCTGAACCCCCCCCCGACACCCCTATCCCTCCTCCCCCATCCCCAACCTGCATATATATCAATATCATCGATTTTAAATAAATAATTGATAGGGCTAGATAGGTCTAGACCTGCTAGATCTAGGTGTGTACATTTTTAGTCATAGATTCTAGATCTATAATAATAATAATATAATGCTCATACTGTCATTGATATAGGCTACTACTGCGAAGAGAAAAAAAATAGCAAATGAACATGTTATTTCACTTACAACTACAGCAGAGTAACAGCTCTTAACAAGAAGAACGATGCAAAATACAAGACTGTCGATTGCCTGTAGCCTAAGGCTTCTAAAGATTCGAAATATAGATATCTTGATCGATGCCGTCAAGACATCCGAACATATTGACAGCAATATCAAAACAAAGATGATCTCAATTCGACTTCCGTAAATAGAGGGAGCAACGAATAAGTGAATAACATGCAAATTTTGAAGTGCATTAAACATTAATTGATAGCAATATCATTTTGATAAAAATATTTTTGCATTAGTAAAAATGGTAAATCTACATCTAAATGTATGTTTAGATATGTATGTTTTGGAAGAAAAAATGATGTTTGTAAATTTTAATGTTTGCTCCCAATAACAAGAGAGAACTCTGAAAAATGTGATAAAAGACGATACTTATTGGTATTCTACTGAAGATTACGCTAAGATACAGCGAAAAAGCATGAACATTTTTTTAATGGCAGCATGTGTATTTATTTTTGCGTAACAGTTAATACAACCATTCTTCAATTACATCTTATCTATATCAAATGCTGACAGGCACACGGACAGACACTAACGTCATAAGGGAAGAAAACAACTCGTTCATTTATGTATCTTTACTGTTTTCATTCAACTAGACAATAAGTCTTATCAAAATGTGCTGATGGTTTAAGTACAAATTTTTTAAACTGTATTATTCTCTAGTATCTCTACATTTACGTCCATGCCTTAAAAGTCCAAAAGAAAAAGGATATGTGCCAGATGATCTCTACTGGTCAGCATGTGAACTTCGTAACTGATATATATTGCAGGTAGGCTTTTTTGGTTCAATAAACGGTTTGTCTCTCATCAAACATCTTTTTTACTATGCATCAATCGGAAGGATATAACAAGAACTTCAATCAGTAGAACTAGAGTTAATCACATTAAAAAATGTTTCTGTTATTTGTTGTTGTTGGGGTTTTTTTTTTTTTTTTCTTTTTTTAACCCATAGTTTTCTTAACAAAATAATTTAAGCATTCGAGTACATTTTAGTATCGATACTTGATCATGCAGGAAAAATGCGTCATATCGAAACCAAAACAATGTGTGTTACAAAAGCATGATATGACATTTACCGGTCGAGTGACATTGAGTTTTTCAAAGTAAAGCGACCACCTTGTCTCATTTCATCATCTCCACAATTTGGGAAGACAAAGGTACTTGAATAAAAAAAAGAAGAAACATTACGGGACAGCTTTTAGATAAAAGCTAATTCCAGCCAGATAGCTACACACTTGAGTCATGTTTAGTTAATTATATTTTCATTGTTAAATTGAATGATAATAATAGTGTAGCTAGATCTATATATTATTATATACATTTAGATCTAACTAATGTCATTATTTACTTACTTTTTCTACGAAGTGGAAGTGAGGGGCGATCTCGGAGTTTAGGGTCCTAAATTATTATTTTTTTTTCAAGATTTATTTAAACTTAAAAGTAAGATTTTTTAAGAATAACTAGGGTATTGCACTTTAATTTCATTTAAAATTTTCCCAAATGTGTTTTTCGCCAGATGAAGCAAATGTGTCATTTCTCCATCTCCATTCAAACTCCCGTAGGTAACTGATGAAGTGATTGCGAGATGTGCCATGCATTCGCTTGATCTTCTTCTTTGCATGAGACCAAAACGCTTCAATACTTTATGTATGGACCATGGGATCAGCAGGGTCGACAAAGTGTGACAAACTCTGACAAATTAAATTGTAGGATTAAACTCCGATAAAATAATTTAGGACCCTAAACTCTGATATCGCCAAAGTGAGTAGGTTCATGTCATGTACCGCAAAAATTGGAACATGGAAGCATGCTTCAATGTCTCAGAGACGTCAAAATTGATGACATTGACAGAGTCCTATTTTTGTTCGTCCCCATCTTTTGCAATTACTATTTTCATATCCATATACCTTCTTTTTGATCTTCCTCTCTTCTCCCTGCCAGGTATGTCCATCTGCAACATCTTCTGTCAGATATATTCCATCTCTCTTCTTTTTACATGTATGTACCATCTCAGTCTGCCTTCCCCTAACTCTAATTGTATGATGATTGGCATTTTTATCTTATTAAATTTGCTTTTTTCCCCCAAAGAAACTATTCACAATGCCGTCCGAGAAGCCTGCCGAATCAAAAAGTGGTACCTCAGAGGAATCAACAAAGCCTAAACTCAGACCATGTTGTGCTTGTCCAGAGACAAAGAAAGCAAGAGATACCTGGTATGTTACATACAAGCTTCACTATCTGCTCATACATATATATATCTTATTGTTTCTTCTTTGAAAAGAGGAGGATTTGGTAGTCCAGAGGCAAGGTGTCGACCTCTCAACCAAAAGGTCAAGGGTTTAAGCCCCAGCCGGTTCAATAAATTTTCTTGTGTTTTTCGAGTAAAAACTACCTTCACTTCCTGGTTCAGGTAGATGGATCGACACCTAGTCCCATCAGAGAAAGAAGATGAAAAGAAGGTCCTGTGTGCAGATCGCAACACTCTGTAATGTTAAATATCCCTTGGCTATTTTCAAGGCAGTCTGGGCAGAATTTTAAATCCTACTGAAAACCCTTGCGTTCATCTTAATTGCGGATGTGGGTAAAATCAAACCATATCAAAATTTTTGAAAAGATAAAATGATATGTCCATAATGCACTTTTAATCATAGAGATATTAGGATGACTTATTTTGTCAGTTGAAGCAAGTCATCTATGATGTGTTTTTTTCCTAGAACTAGAATTCTTCTAAACATTATTGAAAATGTAACATGAGGTATTTGCATTATAACCTTTTTAACGTTACGAATTATGATAAATTGTTTGATCTGGCCATGTCACTAGATTCAATGATTTCAGCAGTTATTTCACTGTTTCAATCCATGTGCATGTCAGCCAATGAAAATAAAAAGTAGAACAGGAGGCAGAGACATTGAGAATGACAGATCAATGGAATATGACACCTTCAGACGATAAGAGAGAGAGAGTGGGAGGGAGATAGAGAGAAAAAGAAGGTTCAAAATCGTTTGAGAAATGAGTTGACTGTCATCAGTCATTTTATATCCTACTCCTTAATGTTGAAAAAACAAAATCATAGCAAGTTATAGATTAAGAATTTTCAACAAGTATGCAAAATTTCACTTCATATCACCTAGAAATTAAAAATATAGATTTACTGTTTGATGGTTTTTTTGTATGCATGGTTAAGAGTACTAGTTAAGCAAATAAAAGTCTTTTAAACTTTTCTTGAGAGCTCTTTATCTAGTAAAGCTTAACTTTCTATGCATTTATTGATGATCTGATTCTTTCATTGATCTATTTCTTTTGCAATATCACTTATCAGCGTTATTGAAAAGGGCGAGGAGAACTGTGGAGATCTGATAGAGAAACACAAACAATGCATGAGAGATTTAGGATTTAATATTTAACAGGTGAGAATTGTCTTTTAGTTTTGTCATTTTTATATGTATTGAAAGGGTTTTGTGTAGAGGGTAGAAAGCAAAGCCATTTTTCCACAGTATTGATCTTCCAAAATTAGTCTGTTTTAAAGTTTCAATACAAGGAAATGCTGAATAAATTTTTTGAGTCCATAATGTCTTTTTACTCTCTTTTTTTACCATTTCAAGCTTAATTAATCAATATGTTATATTTTTATTATGTTGTGCATCTAAATACAGTCCAACCCACATATATAGACATCACATATATTGACATCCTGCATATATCGACGTCATATCAAAGTCCCGTTTTTCCCCATATATATCATAAGTAAAAAGCAAACCTCTTATATCGACTTCCCGATTTTGTCAGTGCAGGCAATAATCAATCTACAGCCAACATAAATGTCCATCGATGGCCGGTAAATCGATTAGTGAAAGCAGCACACTAAAGGTGACGCATTTTTTTACGTAATTGCACAGGCAGAAGACAAAGTGTGTGAAATGATTCCCTACATACAGAAACAGGCAACCATCAATGACTTCTTCACACCAGCAAAATAGAAGCCAGCAATGCTCTCACCCTCTTCAAAAACAGTCCTTTTAGGGCCACACATTACCTTCGATTGTCATTATGGCTTTTCTTTGGTGGTGTCCCTTTATTTTATTGGTTGCTCTGATATATCGACACAATTTGGTGGTCCCGGCGATGTCGATATAAGAAAGTTGGACTATTATATTTGTATTCTACTATTAGCATTATTCCATTTCTTTTCTTTATTAGCCTTTTCCTATCTCTTTTCTATAATAATACTCCTCTCCTCTGTTCTTAATTTCATTTCTCTTTGCCGTTCATTTTGTTTGTGTTCTCTTTTCTTTCTCCACTTTCCTCATTCCCTTTTTACACATTATAAGGTTTTGAAATTTTAGGATTGTTTGGTCAATGCTCGTTTGTGGTGCTTAGATATACAATCAATTGCAGATCATTCGTATGCTATCGTATTATTTGATGACAACCTGCCTCAGATTTAAATTTCTTCATGATTTTCAATGTTTTTCTTCTTCAGATTTTAGGATGCCTTTCTACGACAATGGATTAGATGTAACGTGATTTTCAATCATAATGTGATCATTTTTGAAGTGCATCATTTTGTTTTCACCCATTCTATTACACATTTAAGAATTTTACCTGGTCATATCTCATCAGTTTATAAAACCTTATGCGGTGGGAATGGAAGGTTTTGTGTGTGTTTGATTGTATGCATGAATTTCTATTTTCAGATTTTGTGTGGCTTAAAGATTTGCATGTAAAGAAGATATTTAATTTGGTAAACTTCTTCCTCATTATCTGACATGTATGATCAAACATGTAAATTGAAACAGTGAGGTAATGTCATCATGGGCACTTTTGAGCCTA
Organism: Doris montereyensis; assembly: GCA_037039925.1. Lineage (NCBI taxonomy): Eukaryota > Metazoa > Mollusca > Gastropoda > Nudibranchia > Dorididae > Doris > Doris montereyensis. The sequence goes on along the minus strand of JAXRKP010001556.1, from coordinate 88,766 downwards.
GTTTTAAGAGGTATTGTTTTAATCAGCCATGTTGTTGTTTGACTATATAAACCTAAGAAAAGTTAGAAGCATGTATTATCTGATATTTTTTTTAACTTTTAATGAAAAAGACATGGAATTGCAAACAAAAATTCTTGAGCTTTTACCGTTACTATGCAATTTCATTTTTCCTTTAGATTATCAATGCAGGAATATAAGCTTTCAAAAATCCTATAAATGGCTATTTTAGTTTGCTGTCACCTTTTACATTTAAAATGGAGGATGATTCACTATCAAATGTATTCAATCATGGGTGATTCGTTTCTTCATGCCTATGGCAGCCACTTTTGGGTGTGATCAGGACATGTTTTAAATGGATATGGGGCAGATGCATTGAACAGCAATGTGTTAATCAAATCACAACACAGAGGATTCTGTCACAAGTTTTCTTTCTTCAATAAGAGAGAGAGAGAAGCTGAAAAGCTGACGGACAGATGATGAATTTTTTATATTCTTTGATTTGGATATCTTTGTCTATTACTGGTAATCGAAAAGTGTATTCTGTAATGCCAGATAGGCCTATATTTTCATTACTTGATTGGTTGAAAGTCAAAAGGATGTGTTTGATATTTATAGTTTGAGTTTTAAAAAAATAAAAACTTCCTTCTTGATTCTGCTTGCATATTTTCTCCAATGTTTTCCTCCTTATTATCTTCACTTACATTATTCATGCTTGTTGATTTCAGATTTCGAGTTGAAATAAAAAAGAAATAAATCTATCCACACCACTTAGGATTTTTTCATATTTTTTTCCTTTTTAAAAAAAATGTCAGTTTGTTGTCGTTATAAGTATTATAACACGCATTTTGCTTATAATTTCTACATTCATTATGTAATGTGAGGTCAAGAGTCAAGTTTAAATTTTATGCAAGCAACTGATACTTTATGCATAAACTGAAAATATTGTGTTATTGTCAATGTCATGAAGGGGGATCTTTTTGTGTTTTAGGGGACGAGAAAGCAGAGTGGTTCAGAGGCACTAGGTTCGAGCACCACAACAGGCATTTTTTTTTTTTCCTTTGGCAAGAAAAGTTATCTTATTTGCTCACTTGGAAAACATTGGTGACTCCTGTTGCATTGAGCGTAAGCTCAATGATAGTCTATTTTCCTTTCTCTAAATAAACTAGAATGGCAGGCGCAATACCTTTCAGTGCCCGCACAAATGGCACTACTTTATGAGTTACATGTAGACTAAAAACAACTTATAGTTTATATTATAGTTGTTTTCATGCCTTACTTAAGGATGTGATTCTTGAATGGGTATTTGGCGGGTGTCGCTGGTAGGTCCTACATCTTTCCTTTCATTCTTTCATATTGCTGTTTCCTCTTGATCACCCTGAGATCACCGCATATGGTGGACGGGATGAACTGCATTAAAATAAAAAATTATGTTCTTGAACTGAAAGAATGACGTGGTGTTGTCTTAGGGTAAGTTTACACTTAAGCAGCATAATATACTGAGGATCAAATTTGTACTTTTATACTTGTTGGTATCGACTTACAATCTACTCTCTCTCTCTCTCTTTCTCTCTCTCTCTCTCTCTCTCTCTCTCTCTCTCTCTCTCTCTCTCTCTCTCTCTCTCTCTCTCTCTCTCTCTCTCTCTCTCTCTTCTCTCTCTCTCTCTCTCTCTCTTTCTCTCTCTCTCTCTCTCTCTCTCTCTCTCTCTCTCTCTTTCTCTCTCTCTCTCTCTCTCTCTCTCTCTCTCTCTCTCTCTCTCTCTCTCTCTCTCTCTCTCTCTCTCTCTCTCTCTCTCTCTCTCTCTCTCTCTCTCTCCATCTCTTTCTCCATCTCTATCTTCCTTCTTCTTTCGTTCTATTTATGTCTCATTTTCTTTCTCTCAATCCCTCCCTCTTCTCCAGGTCCTGTCTTTCCATAAACCTTTTGAATAGTTCTGTTTTGTTTTTTTCTTCTTCTTAACTCTTATTACATGTTTTGTTATTTATTATTATGAGGTTTTTGATGGCATTAAGATGTTGGGTTAAACGAAGGCCATTTTCCCCAATGTATTTCATTGGACATCGTTTACAACAATAGAGTAGAGTGTGTAAACAACGTTCTTGCTGTTACAGGTGAAGCATGGAATGACTTTAAGTTCACAGGTGGGGATGGATATAGAGACTACTTTCTCAATATACGTGCAGGTATTGTAACGTGTCCTACGACACTGGCGGGTACCTACGTGGGAAGGGGTAAGCAACCTACTGTGGACCAGAAGATCGCGAAGATTCCTGTCACTGTCACGCCTGTAAATGAAAAGAGGCGAATCAGAGATCTATGGGTACCAAAAGCGAACCGCTTCGCGCAGTTGAAAATCTACTCTGTGTGAGTGCCAAAGTTGAAAATCGGGAAAATAGGTCTAACTTTGGCGAACTTTAAATGCCATTTTAGCCGTCATTTGGCTACTACAAATATTTTAAAAAGTAGATCAACGCATTCACTGAGGAAAGAAGATTTATGTGACAGAGTTACATGTACACATGTTGAAGATAACGAGTGCTGCGTCTAATTAAAGAAGACCATTCTATTCACCCACGTAAAGCGCACTAACTTCGCACGGCCCGGCGCTTTTCTCGTGACGGGGTTCTTACTACTCGTTGATAGGCCCTATGTTAATAACAAATCCTTAATGTTTATTGTGAGGATGGTACATGTATGTCATGATAAGGGTAATCCTTGCTTTTATCTAATACCGGTATATTGTATAGGATATATATATTTCATTAGATATAACTCTAGACGCTCTATCGTATCCGCTTGCTCATATCCCACATCATATATCGTATATATATATATATATATATATATATATATATTTCATTAGATCAACAACTCTAGACGCTCTATCGTATCCGCTTGCTCATGTCCCACATCACATTATTTCTAACTTTCTTGCCTCCGTTTTGCTCATGTCAAATAGTTTCTCTCTCTCTCTCTCTCTCTCTCTCTCTCTCTCTCTCTCTCTCTCTCTCTCTCTCTCTCTCTCTCTCTCTCTCTCTCTCTCTCTCTATCTCTCTCTCTCTCTCTCTCTCTCTCTCTCTCTCTCTCTCTCTCTCTCAGCGATGGGCCGGTGCACCATTAGCTATGCCAAGGCACCATTAGCTCTGTTCAACATTTTTCCTAGTTATTGTTCCTATGTCTTTCTTTGCTGCTGACGAAGGATGGGCCACCCGAACTTTCTCTGTTCTATCCCGTTTTCTTTCTATTAGATCTTTCATTACTGTTTTATATCCCTCTTCTCTAGTTATCAAACTACTGCAGTTTTATTCCTTTTTGTCACTTGATGAATAACAAAGCGGTTCTACTGGTAGGCCCTACTTCTTTCCATTTACTAGTTTTGCTCTTTTACTTATCTTTTATCTTGCTATTTCCTCTTTATTCACCCTGAGAATGAGATCACCACAATGCTGGATGGGGCAAATGTCAATGAAACAAACAAAACATGCAATACACACAGGTGTACTGTTAGATACTGATACTATATAGACAGACAGATAAATAGATTGGTAGACAAGTAGAGGGAGAGATAATCTGTGTGACAGATAAGGAAGAAGTAAGAAGAGGAGGGGGGGAGAGAGAACGAGCCACTGATGCAGAAAGAGTAAATTGGGGAGAGAGAGAGACAATGAGTGTTTATAAATAATTCTATCTGTAGATCATGGATGCCTACGCTTGAGGTTGAGAACTGCTGATTCATTTACTTCTTACTTTCTTATTAAACAGTTCTTGGTGTTGTTACTATAACTTGTTGTTTTGCTGTTACCCCTTTGTTGTCTTTTTGTTGTTGACAAGTTCTCATGCCTACACGATGTTAATCAGCAATATAATATGTAAAACGTGCACATGTACATTGCTTTGATCGATAATCTAAACCTAAAGCTGTATTATATATCCAATTATTAGGCCAAAATTTGTTTGTTTTCTTTCCTTGCTGTTTAATATGTGGGGTTTCATTTTTTGACCTCGATCCAGATCTTGCTCTATTTTGACAACAAATTTTTTTAGGATAATGTACGAAAGTATTCTTGATTCTGGCTCGACCCCTGGTTGCCTACAGAAACAAATATGGCGGACGTCAAATTGCTTAGAAGAATTCAGCATCGTGAAATCTATTTATTTACACCCGCTTAAAGTTGGTTTGAAATTTTCAGTTCATCGATTTGCTGAGGTAAATTGAACAATATTATTTGTTGGCCACATCATTATATTTTTCAATTTAAATTACCTGTTGATCTAGACTCTAGATCTAGATTGTTATTCAACATATTTAATCGGCGAAAAGTAATAATATAAATATGTGCTATTGTGAGCAGTGGGTGGGTGAACACTAGTCTCCTAGGTACACCTAAGAATGGAAATAGATTCTAGATCTAGATGCATCTAGAGCTAATATATTATACACGTATCACAACAATGCAATTTCAGATAGAGAGAAAAATCAGTCCATTAACGTCATGTGCAAGATCTAACATTCAGTATACTATACACTAGACAAAATGTTATGGGGAAAGACCCAAAATATCTCAACACCTATAATAAGGGTGATTTCCATTGTCGAGCACACCATTTCATTTTTCTTCTCTAGTGAGCAAAATTCAGTAATAAATGAACATAAACATATCTCAAACCATCTTTAGACATATAATCACATTTTTCATTGAAATAGAACCTTTAGACACAATACTCCATAATCAAGTGAACCGAGACTGTTTCTTTCATTGTGATCCTTGTCATTATTGTCAGATGTGGTATTGGGGGGGGGGTAGGCATCTTATCTAGGTAAACAAACATAATGGCAGTTTTTCCTATCTCTCTATCATATTCTATGGCAGTGAGCAAAACAGTTGCAGTAATTGAACAAAGACATATCTCAAACCACTTTTTCCAGAAACATAACCTACTCTTTCAATCAATTTATCTTCTAACCTCTTATTTGATGGATTAATTGGAATGGAACAGTTTTATGTAATGTTAGATATCACACAATATTGAAATCTAGAATCAAGAGTTCAGAAATCTATTTAGACAGACAATAAAGAATGAATGACAACATAGCATTTACAAGTCAACAGATAAAAAATTATGCTATTAGAGGGGGAATTAAAAACAAGAATTCATGTCATTATTCAGAAAAGAGATAAATTGGGGAGATGTGGAAGCAGATAATTGGGGTGTTGTTTTGTCTTTGGATGCACAATATAAACTAGAAAGAAAATGATTGATTTAGACACAGCTCTTGTGTTGTTCTAAACAATAGATTGTTTTGCTGTTACCCTTTATTGTCAATAATTAATTGGAAAGTTCTGAAGACAGTTTCCTTATTGTCCTGTTAATCATCAAAAACTATAAATCTAAAATTGCATGAGATAATCTAAAACTGTGAAAAAGCTATTAAATAACACCCTAAAAAACTTGATCAGTAATGGTGAAATGAATTCATAAACTGAAGATGATCTCTGAGCTTTCTCCCAGACATATTATCCAGAAAATCAAAGGGCAACAGCAGCAGGCTGCAAAATATGAACAGAATTGCGCAGACACAATCCATTGAAATCCATTTGTTTTACGATGGCTGTAAGATCAACATTCAGTTTCCAGACAGATGGCACTGAAAAACCCGACCTTTGCTTGAAACAACAACACAGGGCTTTCTAGACTTTTTGTCTTTTCCATCAATAGAACATCTTTTCCTCATTGTAGAAATATCTTTCTTCCATGTGTTGTAGTCTCATGTTATTTTTTATTTCTGTGGGAAGTGTCTCCTGTTTGTGTTGAGTGTGCCTGTGTAATTATGACGTTGTTCTCGTAAATAATCAATAAGTGGCATATAATATCTGTCTGCATATGTGATGTCCTGATCTGTTTAGTGTGATGAGTGTTGAAAATACTGAAGTGAACAAGAATTCTGTGTCAGGATTGACACCATATAACAGTATTCAGAATCACATGCCCCAAATGTTTTGATGTGATGTTTTTTGGGCTTGGAGGCATTGTAATCAATTACCATCTCATCAATGCTGATGTCTTCATACGAGAAAGATTCTTGAAATTTTCCCAGAAGCTTGTTGATGAATGGTTCTATCTTGGCACCTTCTGCAGACATACTGTATCATGCTGTGGTAGATGAGCTGATAATTCCTGCAAACATCTGCCCATAATGGGGTATGTTTATGCTTGATATGGCTTTGGCAATTCCTATTGAAATGATGCATTAATTGTCATTTCCTTCAGGGTAGGCAGAAAAATAGGATGAGTTGGGATGCTTTGCACTAACTCAGCATACCTATCTTTATCATCAACTCATCTACCACATCAGTATCAAAGAACAGCTTTTTTTCTCCACACTGGACATCTCCAGATGGTCTCCTCACCTAACACCAGTGCTAATGGGAGTTTCAGCTTCATCTTCATGTCATGAACTGTTTCCTTCTAGGCTATTGTAATACTTGGAAATTGCTAATGCTAAGAAATTAGTTTTTGATACATGCTGGTACAATCACTTTCACCACTTCTAGATCACTCCAAATCACTGTCCAAAACATCATCAAAATCACTAACATCATCGTCAAGAGTAAAACGTCTTGTAGTCATACCAATGAAGATTGACAAATCTGTTTACAAAATCAAAAAGATCTGAATTTCGTTACCGGATAAGAAAATCAAAAATAGACTTGAAACAAAATATGGTTAGTCTTGAACCTGATAGATCGGTGAATGTCAGAAACCACCGATATATCGGTGAGAAAAAAGCAATCAATATAATTATGCCTAAACCCAAGTTAAAAGACCAAAAGGCAGACCTCAGAGAAATGGGAAGGAGATCTGAAAGAGCTATTAAAGCAAAGAAACTGATCTTCACAGAAGGAAACAGAAACTATCAGGACTTGGTAACCTGGAGAAAGATCATTTTGGACATCTAAACCCATACACAGGAAGGAAGAATGGGAACTGTTAAAGAAAAAAGTTTCATAGTTAGGCTCACTCAAGCAATCCAAGATCTTGTAGTATGCTGGTGACATGGTGCTGAAGAGCAGAACAAATAATAAATCTTGGTGTTGTACTGGTATTCGGTCGATATCATTGCCCTGTTGTGTGCTGGTGCTATTGTGATGACCATCTACATTATATGATAATGAATCAATGGGATGATATAGTTTGGCTCAGGTAATGCCTTGTTGTCAGGCCGACATTATTGTCTTGTATGCTGATGTTGCAGAAATGATGCATACACCTCCTTCAATTTCATCATCATAAAACACAGATGGTAATAATAGTAATATGACATACTGTATTTATGAACAAGTTTGCTGTGTACGCTAAGCAGAATTCGACAACCATGTTGTCAATGGAAGAGGCACCAAGATAACCAAAGGAGTTGTCAGTCACCTCCTGGACAGGACACTGGTCTAAACTAAAGAAAACAAAAATAGTACAGAGACACCTTTCTTATCTATTATGTCATATGAAAACAGATTGGTGAACATGACTTGTCAAGAGGACTCCATCTTTTTCATCGCAATTAGCCGAACCTATCATTCCCACTTGCCTGACCTGCGTCATCAGTCGATTATGAAATTAGTAAAATAAAGTAATTCAAATCGGTTTTCAAGTCTAAGTTTTTTACAGCACTTAAAGGTGACTAGCATGCATGTTTTATTCTTTAAAAAGCGCATTTCCAATTTTTTGTCAGTTCCACCAACAATATGTTCCAAAAAATAAAACATTAATGGTTTGTTTTCTTTTAAATTTTCCTTGATTTTATTCTTCAGACTAAGAAATGGCAGGGAAGAAAGGAAAGAAGGGGAAGAAAGGGAAGAAGGGAAAGAAAGGAGGCAAGGCTCCAAAAGAACCTCAGATGACTGCACAAGAAGCCATATTAGCATATCAGTAAGTAATTGATTGATGTTCTTTTTCTTCTCTTCTGTCTTAACCAATCTGTAAACAAAATATTTTCACTTTCATACTCAGATATCAGTATGGAAGATTTTGAGCTCAGAGAAAGTCCTTGAAACGCTTGTGACCTCAGTTGGCTTTGGGGTCAGTTGTAGTCCTGCGGCTCAATTCTTCGACGATTGGGGGACTCCATAGTTGTATTGGGTAAAAGAGGTTCCCCTTCCAATGCCGAAGCTCGCTTAGCTCCCTCTCGGGGGCAGGTTTACTGTTGGTCATAAAAGGGTTTATAGGTAACTCAGCCATTGTTGAATCATCAATGTGTGCTGTATTTTAACTCTACAATAAGAGATATGAAATATCTTGATAGTGATTTATTCAGTCATTGCATTGATTACAAAGATATATAGCATTAGTTTAATATGAAGTTTTCCCATTCTACAGTGTTGGTAATTTTTTAAAGGACAGTGGCGAATACTTTGAAAAAATTAGGTGCTTGCCTGTAATTTTTAGATATGAGATACATGTCCAAACATTTCTGAGGGATTATGGTACTGGTAATGGGGAAAAATGACAGTAGATGACAACTCCACCAATAAAGACAGAACAAACACATACTGGTTCTGTCTTTATTGTCGTTTTTCACCTTTGACTTCACTCCACTGTGGCTCCTTTGTATTATGGGACTCGTAATGTCTTGTATTTTTTTAAAATATCTGCAGCTGTGTTAAGCTCAAGAAATGAAACTATATCATTTTATCTTTTCTTCAGGATTAATGTCGTAGAAAAGAAAGTTGAAGATGTTTCCTATGAAATACGAGGATGGGAGGAAAAAATCGAAGAAATATGGAACGGGTAAGTTTTTTCACGATTCTGTGGTTTTTTCATCAAAGAATGTTAACACGTTTTCATAATTGTCTCTCGTCATGCATTTTTGTCGACTGAACTGTTTGTCCTAACTACATATTTGGCGATTTTGGAGTTGTGATGATAATCAGATTTACATTTTCATCTTTTGTCCTGGCATACACAATTCTAGAAATGAGACTAAGGAAATGAGTAGGGATCAGATTGAAGAACGCCAGAGTGGATTTAGACCAGGAAGAAGTGTAGAAGACCACATATTTACAATTACACAAATAATAGAAAAATTCCTTGAGAGAAAAATTGATTTTCACCTGTGTTTTATTGACTTACAAAAGGCATTTGACACTGTGAGGAGGAACGAACTATGGCATTCCTTAAAAAACACAACGTGGAGCAAAATTTAATAGAAGCCATTAACATTTTTTTTTTTTACAATAAACCAACTTGTGCAGTGAGAGTAGCTGGAAACATATTTGCAGAATTTGATGTAGATATAGGAGTAAGACAGGGTTGTATCCTAAGTCCTCTTTTGTTTATCACATTTATGGATTCTGTCGCAAAGGCATCCTCAAAAATGAAGAAGATGAATGTAGGTATGTGGAAGCTCAAACCAGTAAATATATCAATGCTTTCATTTGCTGATGATTTAGTTCTGTTTGGAAAATCAGAAAGGGACATCCAGTCAAATATCAACATAATGAACAATGAATTAAATAAAAGAGGAATGAGAATAAATGCAAAGAAAACCAAAACAGTGCTAGTAACTAGGAAAGCTAAAACACAAAATCTTAAATTAGGCAGGAAGAACTTAGAACAAGTTCAAAGCTACAATTACTTAGGAGTAATGATTAACTCAGAGGGAAAACTAAGAGAAGAAATCAGCCAGAGAATCAAAAAGGCAAGTGCAATATATAACCATCCAGGAAAGGCATTTGTAGGTAAACAAGAATTGTCAACAAAAACTAAAATGGCAGTATACAATACAGTTTATTGTCCTATTCACCTCTATGGCAGCGAAACCTGGACCTTAGACAGTAGAGAATACAGTAGAGTACAGGCAGCTGAAATGAAATATCTAAGAAGAGTAGTAGGAAAAACTAAAAGAGACAAAATCAGAAACACAACAATAAGAGATCAAACCAAAGCAGATGGCATAAAAACTAAGATAGAAACAAATCAATTGAGATGGCTTGAGCATTTAAACAGAATGAATGACAATAGAAGAGGTAAATTAGTATACAGTGTTAAAGCCCAAGGTAAAAGACTAAAAGGCAGACCTTGGAAAAAGTGGGAAGAAGATATAAAAGAGGCATTGAAGCATAGAAATTTAACTTTTTTGGAGGGAAACAGAAAATGCCGGGACAGGGCATCCTGGAGAAAGATCATCTCGGGCATCTGAATCCATACACCGAAAGGTAGAATGGGAACTGATAAAGAAAGAAAGAAAGAATTGAAATGTTTCATTGAAAAAGTAAATTTGTCGATCCTCTTTGCTTTTAACAACAAGAAGATGTAATGAAAACAAAACCCAACTTATTCCATCAAGAATTAACGTGAATGCCTTGGAAGAGAAAAATTTACAGTATAGGATTTTTTACCCCACAAATTAACAAAATGAATTAACAGATGAAATATTAATCTTAGATATCTATATTGTTTTTAAAAAAAGTGTTTTAGCTTCCCTAGTTACTAGCATTGTTTTGGTTTTCTTTGCATTTATTCTCATTCCTCTTTTATTTAGTTCATTGTTCATAATGTTGATATTCGACTGAAGGTCACTTTCTGATTTTCCAAACAGAACTAAATCATCAGCAAATGAAAGCATTGATACATTTACCGGTTTGAACTTCCACATACCTACATTCATTTTCTTCATTTTTGAGGATGCCTTTCCGACTGAATCAGTAAATGTGATAAACAAAAGAGGACTTTGGATACAACCCTGTATCTACATCAAATTCTGCAGATGTGTTTCCAGCTACTCTCACTGCACACGTTGGTTTATTGTAAAAACTTTTAATGGCTTTTATTAAATTTTGCTCTACATTGTGTTCTTTTAAGAAATGCCATAGTTCGTCCCTCCTCACAGTGTCAAATGCCTTTGTAAGTCAATAAAACACAGGTGAAAATCAATGTTTCTTTCAAGGAATTTTTCTATTATTTGTCTAATTGTAAATATGTGGTCTTGTACACTTCTTCCTGGTCTAAATCCACTCTGATGCTCTTCAATCTGATCCTCTACTCTTTTTCTTAGTCTCATTTCCAGTATCCTGGCATATACTTTCCTGGAACGCTAAGTAGTGTTATCCCTCTATAGTTTGAGCATTCTATAGTTGATCCTTTCTTATGTATTGGTACTGCCGTTCCCTTTTTCCAGTTGTCTGGCACCTGTTTGGACTTCCATGCTTGTTGGCATATTGCATGTAGTAGTTTGTCTACCTCTCTCCCTTGGTTTTTAATCATATCTGGATAAACTTCATCTGCTCCTGGGGCTTTTCCTAATTTCACTTTTCTTATAGCTGTTTGGATTTCTTCCATTGATATATCTACATCTTCAGCTGTCTCCTCTGGATTACTTGTTACTCTTACTAATTGATCTTTACTCCTTGTTTCATACATTCTGAGGGGGGATTATGTAATTGGTGAAAATGCTTTCTCCATGTTTCCATGATTTTGCTGTCTTCTGTCACTAATTCTCCTTTGACATTCTAAATTTGTCGTATTGGGCATGCTTTGGTCTATCTCATGCTCCTCATTACCCTTTTGATTTCCTTGATAGCTTTCTTGAGGTCTTTGTCTAAACTCTCCCACTGTTCCAGTTTTGCTTTCCGAACTTCCTCTTTGGCGATAGTTCTTTTATTCACGTAATCTATCCTATCCTCTGGTCTCTTTGTTTGCAAATATTTCTTCCAGGCAGCCTTCTTTTTCTTTGATCTTAGTCTTTATGCTCTCATTCCACCATGCTGTTCTTTTCCTATCTCCTTTAATTTGTTTCCTATCACAGACCTCTTCAGTACATCTGCCACTTTTTCTTCAATTGTGCTATCATTCAGATCTATCTGTCTTTCACTGATAAATCTTTTTATCCTAGATTGGTATACCTGTTTTTCTACTGGTTTATTTAGTTCCTCTATTTTGAGTTTAGTAGCTTTCTTCTCTTTCCTTTTCTGTTTGTTTTCTTCAGTCAGTAATCTCATTTTGGCAATCACTAAGTGATGATCACTAAATATTTCTGCTCCTCTGTTTACTCTTGCATCCAATGTACTGTAAAAAAGGGAACTGCTAACTATTATGTAGTCTATCATTGACTTTTCACTCCTGTCTTCATTTATTCTTGTATATTTGTGGATATCTTTATGAGGAAAAAAAGGTGTTGGCTATTTTCATGTTATTCTTTAGCCAAAAATCTATTAGTCTTTCTCCATTTGGAGAAGTTGTTGTCTCTCCTTCTTTACCTATTACTCCTCCTGATGTTTCTACATTGTTGCCTACTCTAGCATTTAAATCTTCTTAAAGTATTAGTTCCTGTTTGGATTTAAGATTCTCTGCAGCTATTTGTAAATTGTTTTCGAAGATATCTTTTTCTTCGTTTAGTCCATAAGCTATTAATAATTTAATTTCTTGTCCTTTTGGTTTAATATTTATCTCTAATAGCCGTGGGCTTATGAATTTCCAACTTTCTAGTAGCTTCTCATGTCTTTTATGCACTAGGAGGCCTACTCCTGCTATAGCTCTATCTTTAACATCTACTCCTGAGAAAATTAAATATGGTTCAGTCCTACATTTTCTATTCCTTGTCCTTTTTTCTTTGTTTCTGTAATGGCCAAAATATCTACTTTGAATTTGTCCATTTCTTCAACTAATTCTAACTTTTTTTCCATTTATTGCCCTAACGTTCCATGTTCCAAAATCACAGTCCGTATTCATTTCCAAGTTCATCTTTGAAAGATCAAGCCGGTTATATTATACTTATTTTTTCTCTGAATCTGTTTGGTTTTGGATAAGCAGGATTAGCCCACTGTATCCTAGGTAGATGGTGGGGCTGCCACCTTGAGGCCTACCAGGCTTTGTTATTTTCTGTCAGGTTTAAGTCCCTTAGCCTTTAGTCATTCAAGACCAGCCTGCAAGGCAGCAGGTTGTTATTTTCTGTCAGGGTTAACTCCCTTAGCCTTTGGTCAGTCAAGACTGGCCTGCAAGGCAGCAGGTTGTTTTCTTTCAGGGTCAACTCCCTTAGCCTTTGGTCAGCCAAGACCTGCCTGCAAGGCAGCAGGAGACTCGTGGAGGGCAGGATCATCTACTCCCCGTACAGGTGCCTACCTGTCCACTGCCCGAACATTTCATTTTACGGAGTTACAATTGAAATAAATTGTAGTAGAGGTGGAATGCAAAACAACAAAAGTGATTTTTACACATTTAACAATATCTTCTATCTTTCCATTCAGAACGAAAAACTCAAGCAAGAGCAGGATCTTTTGTTAAAGCATTTACTCAAAACCAACAGAGAAGTATCAAAAATGTTGCAAGGCTAAGCAGAAAAAACAAGAGAAGACGTCACCGAGGTCATGAAAGACAAATGGAAGCGACAGAGAGAACGGGAAAAGGAATTAGAAGGTTAAAAATAATAATAATAACACTACCAATATTACCACCACTACTACTGCTACTGCTACTAGTACTACTACTATGATGATGATGATTATGGTGATGAAGATGATCATAATGAGAATAATAATAATAATGATGATAATGATAATAAAAATAATAATAATAATAATAAGGATGATATATAATAATAATAAAAATGATAATAATGATGATAAGAAGAAGAATAAAAAGAAGATGAAAAAGAAGAATGATGTAAAATAATGACATGATAATAACAATAATATTACTAATAATAATCATGCTACTAATACTGATAATTAATTGTTATTATCATTATTAAATTATTATTAGTATTATTAGTATTTAGTTATATTAGTGTCTAATGCCCGAAGGTCCTAACACCTTGTTTATTCAAACCTGGACATGATGGTGAAGATATAAGCAGTGAAATGTTGAGAATTGTTAGTGAACGATTACAATTTTTATAAATTCTTTCATCTGGTGTGTCATTCTTAATTCCTTCATCTGGTATCATTCTAGTCTTAAATTTGTTTAGCTCAAGCTCAACCAATAGCCATTTTATGATTGTTATAAGGTCAAAAGGAAAACTGATAAGTTGAAGAAAAGAATAAAAAATATCAAGTAACGGTTGACATGCTAACTCACAACACAACAAAGTAATTTTTCTTTTTACTTCTTTTTTCAGAGTTGAAAAGCCAAATTGCAATGAAGGAAGTGGAGATAGAAAAGGTTGTTAGAGACGTGTCTGGGTGGCAGTCATTTCGTGACTCAGACAGCACAAGTTACAAATGCACATAAAACTTCTTGAACAAGAGCTCAAAGACATGGAAAGTAGCTTTGTGGACATGGCAAGTAAGTAAACCATTAAAGTCATTGACTCTATGGCAAGTAAGTAAACCATTAAAGTCATTGAGTCTATTGCAAGTAAGTAAACCATTAAAGTCATTGAGTCTATTGCAAGTAAGTAAACCATTAAAGTCATTGACTCTATTGCAAGTAAGTAAACCATTAAAGTCATTGACTCTATTGCAAGTAAGTAAACCATTAAAGTCATTGACTCTATTGCAAGTAAGTAAACCATTAAAGTCATTGATGGCAAGTAAGTAAACCATTAAAGTCATTGGCTCTATTGCAAGTAAGTAAACCATTAAAGTCATTGGCTCTATTGCAAGTAAGTAAACCATTAAAGTCATTGACTCTATTAAGTAAACCATTGGCATTGTAAGTGCAAGTAAGTAAACCATTAAAGTCATTGGCTCTATTGCAAGTAAGTAAACCATTAAAGTCATTGGCTCTATTGCAAGTAAGTAAACCATTAAAGTCATTGGCTCTATGGCAAGTAAGTAAACCATTAAAGTCATTGGCTCTATTGCAAGTAAGTAAACCATTAAAGTCATTGAGTCTATTGCAAGTAAGTAAACCATTAAAGTCATTGACTCTATGGAAGTAAGTAAACCATTAAAGTCATTGACTCTATGGCAAGTAAGTAAACCACTAAAGTCATTGGCTCTATTGCAAGTAAGTAAACCATTAAAGTCATTGACTCTATTGCAAGTAAGTAAACCATTAAAGTCAGTTGGATGTCTTAAAATGGCAAAGTAAGTAAACCATTAAAGTCATTGGCTCTATGGCAAGTAAGTAAACCATTAAAGTCATTGACTCTATGGCAAGTAAGTAAACCATTAAAGTCATTGGCTCTATGGCAAGTAAGTAAAAGTCCTCTATTAAAGTCATTAAAGTCATTGGCTCTATGGCAAGTAAGTAAACCATTAAAGTCATTGGCTCTATGGCAAGTAAGTAAACCATTAAAGTCATTGGCTCTATGGCAAGTAAGTAAACCATTAAAGTCATTGAGTCTATGGATGTAAGTAAACCATTAAAGTCATTGGCTCTATTGCAAGTAAGTAAACCATTAAAGTCATTGGCTCTATTGGCAAGTAAGTAAACCATTAAAGTCATTGGCTCTATGGCAAGTAAGTAAACCATTAAAGTCATTGAGCTCTATGGCCATTAAAGTAAGTAAACCATTAAAGTCATTGAGTCTATAGCAAGTAAGTAAACCATTAAAGTCATTGAGTCAAGTAAGTAAACCATTAAAGTCATTGGCTCTATGGCAAGTAAGTAAACCATTAAAGTCATTGGCTCTATGGCAAGTAAGTAAACCATTAACGTCATTAGCTCTATGGCAAAGTAAGTAAACCATTAAAGTCATTGGCTCTATGGCAAGTAAGTAAACCATTAAAGTCATTGGCTCTATGGCAAGTAAGTAAACCATTAAAGTCATTGAGTCTATGACAAGTAAGTAAACCATTAAAGTCATTGGCTCTATGGCAAGTAAGTAAACCATTAAAGTCATTGGCTCTATGGCAAGTAAGTAAACCATTAAAGTCATTGGCTCTATGGCAAGTAAGTAAACCATTAAAGTCATTGGCTCTATGGCAAGTAAGTAAACCATTAAAGTCATTGGCTCTATGGCAAGTAAGTAAACCATTAAAGTCATTGGCTCTATGGCAGTAAGTAAACCATTAAAGTCATTGGCTCTATGGCAAGTAAGTAAACCATTAAAGTCATTGGCTCTATGGCAAGTAAGTAAACCATTAAAGTCATTGGCTCTATGGCAAGTAAGTAAACCATTAAAGTCATTGGCTCTATGGCAAGTAAGTAAACCATTAAAGTCGTTCGCTCTTATTTGTAATGCTTTGATCCATCTAACTTTGTTTTTTATTGACTTTAAAAGTAAGAAATAATAAACACCTCTTTTCTTTTGATTTATATTGATTTGAAAGGTAAGATTTAAGAAACAGCTCTTTTGTTTTGATTTCTATTGATTTGAAAGGTAAGAATGAATAAACAGCTCTTTCACTTTGATTTCTGTTGATTTGAAAGGTAAGAATTAATAAACAGCTCTTTTGTTTTGATTTCTGTTGATTTGAAAGGTAAGAATTAATAAACAGCTCTTTTGTTTTGATTTCTATTGATTTGAAAGGTAGGAATTAATAAACAGCTGTTTTATTTTGATTTTTATTGATTTGAAAGATAAGAAATGATAAAGTGTTCTATTTATTTTGACAATGTTTTATTTTGTTTTCTATTGATTTGAAGAGTAAGAAACAGTTAACTTGTTCTTTTATTTTGACAGCTCATCTAACAAGAGACAAAGAGCAGGCCATCAGTGACATAGAGAGAAGTACAGAAGACACTCTTTCACAGCAAAAAGACAAAGCCTCTGAGGTAAACAAGGTGTAGATATTGCATGTTCTTTTATCAAAAAGATTTGGCCTTATTTTATTTTACTGACATTTTAGTGGGCGTTTCGTGGGGAGCAACTAGTAAGTCCTATTTCTTTCCGTTCACTCTTTCACATATCTTTCATCTGGTGTTTTCCCTTAATTCACACTGAGATCACCGCATGTAGTGGACAGGGTGAATGTCAATCAAACAACAACAACAAAAAAGAGATTCTTTTTCTGCTTTCCAAAGATTGTGATTTATCTGTGTTTGCTGTTCATGCAAAGTTGTAAAATTATTTAAGTTTATGCACCTACTGCCTTACATGCAAATCTTGTCAGTTTTGAAAAACAATTTTTTTTGTAATTTCTGAGAGTTTTTTGTTGTTGTGTTTCTACATTTCAGAAAGCCATGGCACAGTTAGATAAGAAAGACAGACAGGAAGTTCTTGACAATGAGTGGTTAAAAAGAGAGGTAAGATCTCATTTTTGTATATTTGTTCAGCATCAAGAAAACTTGGCCTGAATCATGTGATATTTGAGACGTTGCAAACTTAGTTTGTCTCTGATCTTCCAATCAATATAGTGAAAGGAAAAAAACGGATGAGAGGGAAATCATGATATCATCAACATACTAAATAGTCAATTTGGATGGGGATTGGAATGGGGAGGCGGGGGGTGTAATTTGTAATGATAGAAATTTAAAAGATGATGGATGACGGAAGTAGAAGAACAACCAAGTACCCAGGAAGAAATATGTGGCTAAAATTATTCTGTACTGAATACAGATATTTTCATACTTATAAAAATTTTAAAGGTGAACTATGAACAAATAATTCAACAGGTGAGTTTTTTCTAAAGAAGATTGTATATGACTACACTTTCAGTTATATTGTACTTTACGTTTATCTGAAAGATTTTTAGTCAATCTCAAAAGAAAGAAGCAAAACTTTCTCCATTACGATTTCTTGCTATATTCTTAATGAAGCACCTATTTGTGCCGATAGTATGATAAATGCATTATAAAATGTCATAATTATTTACCACAGTTGTGATATAAGTACACTGATCAGTGTTTGGTGTGAACGGGAATACAATTGATTGCCAATTATTTCATATTACTTACAAATCTGAAAATTATTTTGTATTATGTTAATTCATTTTTCTGTTGTGATTATTTATTGTGAGCATATTAGGTCAACAAACACGGTGTAAATTCCTGTTAAAAAGATCAATAATGCTTTTCTTATCTTATCTTATCTTATCTTATCTTTTCTTTTCTTTTCTTTTCTTATCTTATCTTATCTTATCTTATCTTTTCTTTTCTTATCTTATTATTTTTTCAAGGTTGCGATTCACAGCGTTGAAAACAGAAAAAGATAAGGCAGCTTGTGGAAGATCTAGAGAAGGAAATCTTCTACTGATGAGTGAATTATTTGAATGTTCAATCGAAGATCTGAAAGTTTCTCGGTAAATCACAGTTTTATTTTTCGCTGGAGGGAAATTATTATAGCGATATTTTGTCTCTTCCCTTTACCCCCACCATAATATTAGTTTCATGAAAACAAAAGTTCTTTGGGTTGAGTTGATTGCCAGTAGCTGTGTTCAGCTTTTATTTAATGACGAGTTCAATACATACCTTTGTTCTCCTGCTCTGTGGATCCCTTCATATACTATTACAACCAGAATGTTTTTAGGAATTGAGAAATGAATATTTCTTTAGATAGATCTTAACAATCCTTAATTTAAAGAAATATTTTTTGTGTTTTTGTTTCGATTGATTATTGTTTTCATAATTACATTTTTGACACATTTGCTTGCTTCTTCAAATTAGATTTCATTTTTAATTCTAGTTTGAGTTTCAGTATAGATCTGATTATGATAATTTAGTTAGACTGGTGTGTAAATTTTAAAATGTGCTTGTTACTTGGATTTGGAGAGATGGCCTTTCCTTCAAATTAGATTTTTTCCCTTTAAATTTTATTGTGATTTATGGGAAACTTTACCATGTGACAAAAGTATTGTTTTGTGACAAATCATATTTGCCTTTTTTAAATTTTTTTATATCAATTGCCTTTCAGAAAATTCTATTTGACCCAATTTGAGGATTCAGAAAACTTAGACCACACTGGTATATTGGAGATGGACCTGTCAAAAATAAATGTACCATCCGAAGAAACTTTTTCTAAACAAAATATTTCTGATAGTAAGTTGGTTTTTTCCAATTATAATCTCTCAATTTCTATCTTCTTGGCACTTATAGGCGGGCGGTTGGCGGGCGCTGTGATAGTGGTAGGTCCTACTTCTTTCACTTATCTTTTATCTTGCTGTTTCTTCTTAATTCACCCTGAGATCACCACAATGGTGGACGGGGTAAATTTCAAAGAAACAAAAGTCACTTACAGAAAATAATATATCTTTGGAATACGTTTTTGTTTATTGTTTATTTATAGAGATTAAAGAAAAGGTTTAACTGTTATTCTATTCCTTGCTGTATAACAGTACATGGATAAATATATGCAACTAATATTCTCTTGAAGATGAAGACTTAAGTAAGTCCATAACTTATGTTATTTTCTTGTGTAAAAGAAACTATACAATTTGAATTATAACACAAAATTCTAGCATGCTGAGTGAATGTGTCGTTTTAAAATAATTTAGATACACATATCCTTAGCCATTATATCATGTGTGTTATGATAAGTTTATTTCATTGTTTGTAATGCTCCTGTCTAAGTAGGATTATATTTGCACAACACTTTCTTCTAGTCTCAAAGTTTACAACAGATTGTTAATTTGTTTATCAAAATCCCAATATCGCCACACCAACTTGAGCCTTGTTTGTTTTCTTTTAAATTAATTCTGTCTTGGCATGGAACTCTTGATTTTTTAATGAAAAGTAAAATTCCTTCAAGGCCGTCATGGTCCATAGAGCTGGAGCTTATCCCGGTTTCAATTTCGTGAAATGGAACAGGGAATAAAAACAACCTCCCTAGCCAGGACGCTTGTCTGACACGGGTTTTCACCCCTAGCTAGTGCTTGTACCCATTTACACCTGGGCCGAGTGGGAAACATGCATGTTACGTATCTTTCCCAAAAGAACACAATGTCGGACCTAGCTTTGCTATCCAAAGATCCTTATGATTCCCAATCCGACAGGCTAACCGCTCGGCCACCGAGCCCACTTGATTTTTTAATGATAAAGATTTAATATGTGGATGTTTTTTGTACAAATGATATATTTTTTTCGTTTTTTTTTTCCAATAATGTTGCCAGGTTTTGTTCTCTTATTGGAATTATAATCTCTGGGCAGTGGACAGGTAGACACCTGTACAGGGAACAGATGATCCCGCCCTCCACGAGTCTCCGCTGCCTTGCAGGCAGGTCTTGGCTGACCAAACACTAAGGGAGTTAACTCTGAAAGAAAACAATCTGCTGCCTTGCAGGCCGGTCTTGACTGACCAAAGGCTAAGGGAGTTAACCCTGACAGAAAATAACAACCTGCTGTCTTGCAGGCTGGTTTTGAATGACTAAAGGCTAAGGAGTTGAACCTGACAGAAAATAACAAGGCCTGGTAGGGGGCCTCAAGGTGGCAGCCCCACCATCTACCTAGGGTACAGTGGGCAAATCCCCTGCTTATCCAAAACAAAAGAGATTCAGAGAAAAATAAGTATAATATAACCGGCTTGATCTTTCGACGACGACCTTGGAAATGAATACGGACTGTGATTTTGGAACATGGAACGAAAGGGCAATAAATGGAAAAGAGTTAGAATTAGTTGAAGAAATGGACAAATTCAAAGTAGATATTTTGGCCATTACAGAAACAAAGAAAAAAGGACAAGGAATAGAAAATGTAGGACTGAATCATATTTTAATCTTCTCAGGAGTAGATGTTAAAGATAGAGCTAAAGCAGGAGTAGGCCTCCTAGTGCATAAAAGACACGAAAAGCTACTAGAAAGTTGGAAATTTATAAGCCCACAGCTATTAGAGGTAACTATTAAGCGAAAAGGACAAGAAATTAAATTATTAATAGCTTATTGACCAAACGAAGACGCAACTAAAGAAGAAAAGATATCTTCAAAAACGATTTACAAATAGCTGCAGAGAATCTTAAACCCAAACAGGAACTTATCCTTTTGGGAGATTTAAATGCTAGAGTAGGCAACAATGTAGAAACATCAGGAGGAGTAATAGGTAAAGAAGGAGAGACAACAACTTCTCCAAATGGAGAGAGACTAATAGATTTTTGCCTAAAGAATAACATGAAAATAGCCAACACCTTTTTTCCTCATAAAGATGTCCACAAATATACAAGGGTAAATGAAGACAGGTGTGAAAAGCCAATGATAGACTACATAATAGTTAGCAGTTCCCTTTTTTTACAGTACATTGGATGCAAGAGTAAACAGAGGAGCAGAAATATTTAGTGATCATCACTTAGTGATTGCCAAAATGAGATTACTGACTGACGAAAACAAACAGAAAAGGAAAGAGAAGAAAGCTACTAAACTCAAAATAGAGGAATTAAATAAACCAGTAGTAAAACTGGTATACCAATCTAGGATAAAAAGATTTATCAGTGAAAGACAGATGGAAATGAATGATAGCACAATTGAAGAAAAATGGCAGATGTATAAAGAAACACTCCTCAGTTGTACTGAAGAGGTCTGTGATAGGAAACAAATTAAAGGAGATAGGAAAAAGAAAAGCATGGTGGAATGAGAGCGTCAAGACTAAGATCAAAGAAAAGAAGGATGCCTGGAAGAAATATTTGCAAACAAAGAGACCAGAGGATAGGATAGATTACGTGAATAAAAGAACTATCGCCAAAGAGGAAGTTCGGAAAGCAAAAACTGGAACAGTGGGAGAGTTTGGACAAAGACTTCAAGAAAGCTATCAAGGAAATCAAAGGGCAATGAGGAGCATGAGAAAGACCAAAGCATGCCCAATACGACAAATTTAGAATGTCAAAGGAGAATTAATGACAGAAGACAGCAAAATCATGGAAACATGGAGAAAGTATTTTCACTAATTACATACCCCCCCCCCCCCAGAATTTATGAAACAAGGAGTAAAGATCAATTAGTAAGAGTAACAAGTAATCCAGAGGAGACAGCTGAGGATGTAGATATATCAGTGGAAGAAATCCAAACAGCTATAAGAAAAGTGAAATTAGGAAAAGCCCCAGGAGCAGATCAAGTTTATCCAGATATGATTAAAAACCAAGGGAGAGAGGCAGACAAACTACTACATGCAATATGCCAACAAACATGTACATAAAGACAAACAGTGAGGCAAGGGGCATGTCGGAAGTGAAGGTAATGACACAAGATAATATGAAAACACCATAGGAACAAAGACGAGATAAATACAAGGAATAGACAGAAAAAATCCTGGCCACCATGGCTAGTTAGCTCGGTTGGTAGCACACTTTCTTTTCATGGTGAGGTGATGGGTGCCGACGCAGAGGTCGCGGGTTCGATCCCTGTGGTGGCCAGGATTTGTTTTTCCATTTCTTGTATTTGTCTCATCTTTGTTCCTATGGGGCTTTCATATTACCTTGTGTCATTACCTTCACTGCCAACAAGCATGGAAGTCCAAACAGGTGCCAAATGACTGGAAAAGGGAAACAGTAGTACCAATATACAAAGAAAGGATCAACTATGGAATGCTCAAACTATACAGGGATATCACTACTTAGCGTTCTAGGAAAAGTATATGCCAGAATACTAGAAATGAGACTAAGGAAAAGAGTAGAGGATCAGATTGAAGAGCATCAGAGTGGATTTAGACCAAAAGAAGTGTACAAGACCACATATTTACAATTAGACAAATAATAGAAAAATTCCTTGAGAGAAACATTGACTTGTACCTGTGTTTTATTGACTTGGAAAAGGCACTTGACACTGTGAGGAGGGACGAACTATGGCATTCCTTAAAAGAACACAATGTAGAGCAAAATTCAATAGAAGCCATTAAAAGTTTGTACAATAAACCAACATGTGCAGTGAGAGTAGCTGGAAACATATTTTCAGAATTTGATGTAGATATAGGAGTAAGACAGGGTTGTATCATAAGTCCTCTTTTGTTTATCACATTTATGGATTCAGTTGCAAAGGCATCCTCAAAAATGTAGAAAATGAATGTAGGTATTTGGAAGCTCAAACCAGTAAATGTATCAATGCTTTCATTTGCCGATGATTTAGTTCTGTTTGGAAAAAAAGAAAGTGACCTTCAGTCGAATATCAACATTATAAACAATGAACTAAATAAAAGAGGAATGAGAGTAAATGCAAAGAAAACCAAAACAATGTTAGTAACTACGAAAGCTAAAACACAAAATATTAAATTGGGAAGGGAGTATGTAGAACAATTTCAAAGCTAAAATTACCTAGGAGTAATGCTTAATAAAGAGGGAAAACTAAGAGAAAAAATCAGCCAGAGAATCAAAAGGCAAGTGCAATATATAACCATCTAGAAAAGGTATTTGTAGGTAAGCAAGAATTGTCAACAAAAACCAAAATGGCAGTACACAATACAGTTTATTGTCCTACTCTCCTCTATGGTAGCGAAACCTGGACCTTAGACAGTAGAGAATACAGAAGAGTACAGGCAGCTGAAATGAAATATCTAAGAAGAGTAGTAGGGGAAACTAAAAGATACAAAATCAGAAACACAACAATAAGAGATCAAACCAAAGCAGATGGCATAAAAACTAAAACAAATCAATTGAGATGGTTTGGGCATGTAAACAGAATGAATGACAATAGAATAGCTAAATCAGTATACAGTGCTAAAGCCCAAGGTAAAAGACCAAAAGGCAGACCTCGGAGAAATTGGGAAGAAGATATAAAAGAGGCATTGAAGCATAGAAATTTAACTTTTTGGGAAGGAAACAGAAAATGCCAGGACAGGGCATCCTGGAGAAAGATCATCTCGGGCATCTAAACCCATACACTGAAAGGTAGAATGGGAACTGATGAAGAAAGAAAGGAATATATAATCTAATGAATAAACACAAGGATGAAGTTTAACAATGATTATTCATTTCATGACAAATTAAAAGGTAACTGAATTCAGAAAATGTGTTGTCATCAGAGAGCATGTAAACAAATTCTCTTGTTTTCTAACAACCATGCATTGCTAAAAAAAAAAAGTAAAAAGGGAGAAACAAAATCCTCCATTGTACTAGTTAGTTCCTCTTTGGAAGAAAAAGAGACCCTGCTTCTCTTTCAGGTGGAAATCCAAAATTTCATCTTTTCTCGCAATTCATTTCAGATGAAAAAATTATTCACCTAAGAGTGCTACCCAAAAAGCAATTGAGGACAAAGTATTTTCCATCATAACGACTAGAACATCCCTAATAGATGCCGAAGATGACTCCGATGGAGGTAGGAATTTTTGTTTAAATGTTGTATGGTACTGGTACAATGTTTTTTGTGACCAATGATGACGTAAGTGTGATGAATGAATGGCGTTTTGATAGTAAGTAATTTTCATTATTTTCAGTACGGCTGAAATTTTAAGATTTTACAACTATGTTAGTGACGACAACAAAAACTCAGGAAAGTTGCTTCTAGGCCCTTACAGCCCATAGAGCCGGAACTTATCTCAGTTTCTATAACGGAAAGCATAACAGGTAATAATAATTACCTCCTGGACGGACACTAATCTGAAACAGGTTTTTCATTCCCAAGTTAGAGCTTGAACTTAAACCTATCTGCACCTGGGTCGAAAGGGGAAATTGCGTGTTACATGTGTTTCCTAGGGAATAGCTGTCAGACCTAGCTTTGTAAGGATCCGAATCCACACCTCATAATCCCATTCAGCAGCCTTACCACTTGGCCGCCCGATGCCAATTAGTAACAAAGTCACCATAAGTTCATGTATATATTTTGATCAAAAATTGTTTGAAAACAAGTTAAGGAAAGATAAAATTTTGTTTAAATTGTCACATTAAATTAAAATAACTAAAGAATCTTAGAATTATAACAATAAAAAATATAACCATTAATCTGTAACTATAAATTCCAGCTAGTTCATTTACAGTGAGACGACCAATCACTGTTTAGTCCTCCCTCCTATACCTTTTGAGAATCCGTTCTTTTTGCAAACAATAAGGTGATGACCTCATTTTGGGTATTCCCAATTAGAGCTCCATGAGATTTACCAGATTGGTGGTAACTCTTTTACTTAGCCACATTTCCTCAACACAAAGTCCTTGCTTACCTATAGTAGTATGTCAGACTGTACATCAATGCAACTCAGTGCAATCCAAGAAAATCCTTATTGATAGAAAATTAATAACTTTGATATATCCTTATTTTCTTAGAAAAAGTGTAGTAGTAATAAGGATATTCATTGTTGTAGTGTAGTAGAAATAGTAATAGTCATTGTTGTAGTGTAGTAGTAATAGTGATAGTCATTGTTGTAGTGTAGTAGTAATAATGATAGTCATTGTTGTAGTGTAGTAGTAATAGTGATAGTCATTGTTGTAGTGTAGTAGTAATAGTGATAGTCATCATTGTAGTGTAGTAGTAATAGTGATAGTCATCATTGTAGTGTAGTAGTAAAAGTGATAGTCATCATTGTAGTGTAGTAGTAATAGTGATAGTCATCATTGTAGTGTAGTAGTAATAGTGATAGTCATTGTTGTAGTGTAGTAGTAATAGTGATAGTCATTGTTGTAGTGTAGTAGTAATAGTGATAGTCATTGTTGTAGTGTAGTAGTAATAGTGATAGTCATTGTTGTAGTGTTATAGTAATAGTCATAGTCATCGTTTTTGTGTAGTAGTAATAGTGATAATCATTGTTGTAGTGTAGTAGTAATAGTGATAGTTATTGTTGTAGTGTAGTAGTAATAGTAATAGTCATTGTTGTAGTGTAGTAGTAATAGTGATAGTAGTGATCATTTGTAGTGTAGTAGTAATAGTCATAGTCCATTGTAGTAGTATAGTAGTAATAGTGATAGTCATCGTTGTAGTGTTGTAGTAATAGTGATAGTCATTGTTGTAGTGTAGTAGTAATAGTGATAGTCATTGTTGTAGTGTTGTAGTAATAGTGATAGTCATTGTTGTAGTGTAGTAGTAATAGTGATAGTCATTGTTGTAGTGTAGTAGTAATAGTGATAGTCATTGTTGTAGTATAGTAGTAATAGTGATAGTCATTGTTGTAGTGTATTAGTAATAGTCATTATTAGTTTTGTCAAGAATGACGTGGGTTGCCAACTTGCCCAACTCTAAGCTTCAGGCTCCATAAAAGAATTATCACCAATGTTATCTTTTGATAACTGAAATTCATATGAACTTATTATTTTAGTTTTACTTATTTGAATTTCGTTTTTTGTAGTTAGTAGTAATCTGATGATGGATGTCAGTAGGAATATTTGATAATTACTATTTTGAGGAGGAATAGAGTTTAAATTACTATTTTGAGGAGGAAGATTTTGGGGTGAGTCATATAAGATATGCAGCATGCAACACTAGCATCTTCATTACTCATTCATACCACCAGCTATCATGACTGGAATCCTTTGCCCAACTGGGTCGCTTATGTCCCTGACAAATGAACAGTTCAAAACCGCTTCTTTTGATCAAAACATATATGTGTTCTTTCAGTTCAAATCTGTGATGGACGTATGTGTATGTGTGCAAGTAAGGTGGGCGATGAATTAAATTGCATTGCGTTGCATTGCAATGAAAAGAACAGAGACACCCGACAGACTCCAGGTTAATGGTACATACGTAGACTATGCAGCATGCAACGACCAATTGCATCTTCAAGGCAAGATCATTTGTTACTCTGCTATCACCGGGGGACTCCTTCCAGAGTCAAAGTGTCGGCCTCTCCCTTAAAAATGAACAGTTCAAAACCGACTTTATCAAAAAATTCTCCTTTGTTCTTTCAGTTCCCCCTGTGATCCACAACTAAGGTGATTTCAAGGCCTTTGGAAGGATTTTATATTTTGCCCGGACTGCCCTGTAAACAGCCAAGGGATATTTAACGTGCACAGTGTTGTGATATGCACATGGGACCTCCCTTGCCCTGTAAACAGCCAAGGGATCATCCGTCTCCATCGGGACTAGGGTGTCCATCCACCTACCTGGACCAGGGGGATAGAGTTTGCTCGAAAAAATTGTTCAACTGTCGGCGGGGCTCGAGCCCACTAGCTTTTGGTTGCGAGGCCGACACCTTGCCTCTGGACTACCGAGTCCCCCCATGCCACGTAAGTGGGGATGACTTTTCTTGAAGTTACAGTACAGGAACACGGTGAAAGTCCCGTGGTAGCCTTGTCGGGCGGCACAGAAACACGTTCCATCCTGGCCGTTTTCTATAGAGCACAAATCTGGGATTCTAACAAGTCCTGTTTTAGTAGACTCCGTTTTAACCAGGGGTGTTGTATTTTTAAATTTTTTAAAGTAAAGTTCCGTCAAGGCCATGACAGCCTATAGAGCCAAAGCTTATCTCGGTTTCTATAGCATGAAGAGGAATAGGTAGCAATAATGATAATCACCTCCTGGACAGGACACTAGTCTGATGCAGGTTTTCACTCCCAGCTAATGTTGGTGCCTATTTGCATCTGGGTCAAGCGAGGAAAATGCAAGTTAAGCGTCTTTCCTAAGGAATACAATGTCGGACCTAACTTTGCTAGGATTTGAACCCAAGACCTTCTGATCCTTAGTCCGGCAGTCTAACCACTTGGTCACCTACACCACTCGTTGTACAGCTCCACTGTAATGTGATCATTAAGAAAATTAAAAAGGAATAACTTGTCAATGAAAATTGTTTGTTTTATTGTTTCCTTTGTTGTGTTATGTATTATGTATAATGTATTATGTATGCTCTTGCATCACTCGACTGATTTTTATTTTCCTCTTATTACTATTATGATTATTATTATGATTATTATTATTATTATTATTATTATTACATTAAGAATCTATAATGAGCTAATGATAATGAAGTGCTTCTTTTTTTTTTTTCTTCAGGACTACTTACAACTGGGTCCTCTTGAATTGAAACTCTTGAACATAACGGGCACTAAAATGACAA
The DNA here is from genome assembly GCA_037039925.1 of Doris montereyensis. Classification (NCBI taxonomy): domain Eukaryota; kingdom Metazoa; phylum Mollusca; class Gastropoda; order Nudibranchia; family Dorididae; genus Doris; species Doris montereyensis. The sequence goes on along the minus strand of JAXRKP010001556.1, from coordinate 61,063 downwards.
TTCATGAAGAAGAAGTGCCAAGCCAGGAGGAAACCCAGTCAAAGCAATGGAATCCAGACACATGGCCCGTTACTCAACCAATGTTGAGAGGTCCCCTCATGCAGTCGGGCCAATAGCTGAGATTATATCATGATTAGCTAATTGAAGGGGTCAGTTCAATAGTGTGCCTATGACCATTGTCGTGAAAAACGAGACAGAGAATCCCAGGGAATAAATGGAAATCATGCTTCCTGAAAAGTGTGAAAATGATACGATGAAAATACATCACGTTTACAGCCGTTTGAAATTTGAAATTCCCAGAGCCAACAATGTCAAAGTCCATAGTTTTGTCATTTTTCTCTAAATGACGCACTATTGAAATGCCCTCTTCAATTTTTTAATTATGTTGGGTTTTTTTTTTTTTTACCCTACTGATTTTTAAAAATTAAGATGCTTTTTATAGAAATGGAGGAAAAAAAAAGTCAGGAAAAGACTTCTGATAATAAGCCTGTGGTTTCTGGTGAAATAGAAGAAAAAGAAGTGCTTTCAGTGGTGCTTGTTAAATTTCTGTTTCGTACAATGGCTGTGAGTAATCAAATTATTATTGACAATTAATTATTGTTTGAGATCAAATACTATTCAAAGACATACATTTCATAAGTGTGGCTGCAGTTGTTTGTTCCTGTAATCAAATTATCTAAGCCGGTGGTTTCTGGTGAAATTGACAATTAATTTCTTTTTCGTGTATGAGTAATCAAATTATCTATTCAAAAAGACATACATTTCATAAGTGTATTAGTTTTACTGCAGTTGTTTGTTCCTGCTGAAAATATAAAGACAAACATGAAGCAAAGGGCATGTCGAAAGTGAAGGATGACATTAGATAGTATTAAAGCCCCATAGGAACAAAGATGAGACAAATACAAGGAATAGACAGTATGAACCCGCGACCTCTGCGACAGCGCCCATCGCCTCGTCATGAAAAGAAAGCATGCTACCAACCAAGCTAACTATGCTCCTTCTAGGAGCATAATTACTTTTTTTAAGGAGCGTAGTTAACTCGGTTGGTACCAAGCTTTCTTTTCATGGTTGGGTGATGAGTGCCGACGGAGAGGTCGCGGGCTCACTCCCTATGGTGGCCAAGATTTTTTCCATCTATTCCTTGTATTTCTCTCGTCTTTTGTACATATGGGGCTTTCATATCATTTGATGTCATTATCCTTCACTGCTAAACATATAGCGGCCAGGCTCATCATCTATTAATTTCTGTCAGATTTCTATATTTGTAACCGTTTTCTAAATGTGCTAATGTGAATATAATTTAATTAAATAAACATTTGCTAATGAAATTCTTTTCTTGAAATTTCAGGTGAATATACAGCTAAATGTAATGTTGAAACTATGCAAAGAGAGAATTGTTTACTTTAGTATAAAATCATCATTCCTTCTCAAGAAATATATTGACTATGTCAGAATTCACAGATTTATATTTTTAAGCACTTTTTGTCTAAGATTTGTCTTTGAAATTGATTGTTGTAGATAATGATGACATATTTTATTTGTATGACAATGTTACATTTCCGTCGGGAAAAAAGTTAAAAAACCAGAGAAAAATAAAACAACCCCAAAAGAAGCTGCTTCTCTCTTGTGTCATGTTCAGGAATCATTAATCTGTTGTGTTGTGAATTTATGGCATGTAGAGCTGAAGCTTATCCCGATTTCTTTAGTGTAAAGCGGAACAGGTGATAATGATCACTTCCAAAACAAAACGCTAATCCGCCGCAGGTTTTTACCTTCACTCCCAGGCTGTTGTTTGCACCCATTAGCACTTTGGTTGTGTGGGAAAAATTTGTGTTACGTGTCTTTCTCATAGAACACAACGTCAGACTTAGCTTTGCTAAGATTCGAACCAAGGACCTCATGATCCCAAGTCCAGCACCGATGCCATGTTGTCATGTTAATTAACTGCTTACCAATTTTTTTTAAAAAAAAAAGTTAAGATAGAGGGCTTAGGAAATAAGGGAGACAATTAAAACAATTAAGACAGTATCGCGAAAGACTCTTTCCACATACAGAATTTGCTTGGAAGTTTGTTGATAACCATACTAATAAACTATGTATGCTTGTTTTTTCACCCATGCTATCTTTAATAAGCAAAAAATACTCTTATGGGTTTAAATGGCCATCATATGATACAAGTTTTTTAAGGATAATGAATTTTGTGTGGTGCAATTATATAAATGATTAAATAAAAGTTTCATTCATTTTCATGCTCACTTTATACAATTCAGTGTGACACTTTTTCTTTCTCTTTTCTGAGCATAAAACTGATGTATGAAAGACATAAATTTCTGTAATGAGAGTGCATGAGTGCTTTTAATGGGGTGGAAGGGGGTAGGGGGAGAGATTGAAAGAAATTGGTCAAAAACCAAGATGGCAGCGATTTCCATGGCAACCAAGGACTCTACAAACTTTTCAATGATATAGGATAACTATATTTTGATAGTTACTTATATATATATAATAAAATGAAAGACCCAAAATCAAAAACTAAACCCCTCCCCTGAAGAAAAAATCAATAGAAACAAAAAACAAGACGGTTAACGGTAAGTTCTTCTCTCAACTCTAAGACACTCTATCTGTATCTGTAAAATCCCTACTGGGCTTTAATACAACAGGAGTAAGAGAGTTGGTCAGTCTGGTTACTATTACTAATTGAAACATGGTTTAGTGTTTCAGTTTTAATCTTATTGGCTGAATATTGCTTTTTGGAAACTGTCGACAGTTGGTAAGCGTACAATGTCTTCATCTAAGTTGTTCCAGTTTACAGTGCTTTGTACGAAAAACCAAGTTTTTAGATTGTTCTGATTTGGCGTGGGTAATTTAACTGCTCTTGAGTTGATCCTAGACTATCTTTTGATGATCTTTATTAATACTCACAATTGTCAAATTTCTTTGGTCTCATGACTTGTTTCCCTTGGTAGAATTCAATGAAATTTGCAGCTGGTATCAATGATACATGATGTAACAACACTACTAATTACAGGAGAAAAAACCCCAGACTGGCCATTTCCAACAACACTAAAAAAAGGAAAGCCATATAAAATATCAAATGAAAATACATCCATTTATTTGCTTTCTCAGCGTGCACAGACTGAGAATGTCTGATGAATAACCGTCCTTTAATTAAAATAAATCACAAACCAATTGCACAAGTTTATCCAATGAAGAAAAGTGAAATATTTCACAGTTCACACATATTTAATTTGATATTCCCATCTAGGATGATGATGTACATTTACCGTTAATGGGTTGTGGTGCCTTGGCAATTGCAAGGAATTTCAAACCTTACATAGGTGAAGAACAAAAATTGGGGGTTCTTTTTACTTTCAGAGAACCGATCCCTAAAAATTATCTGCATCACACGATAAATTCTGGGATATATTCTATCGACAGTTTTAAGGAAAAAAGTGACATGTAGGCTTAATAAACCGAACCACTTATTAGGCCTATATGTTGCTTCAATAATCAAACACCACCCCCGCCCCCTTTCAACCTTATTGGAGCTACATGTATAGGCTTGATAATCAAACACCCCTTGCCCCTTTGAAAGCTTAAAAGCCCACAGAGCCAAACATCCCTTCCCCATCACCGTGAAAGCTTATTTATAGGTTGCAAGCAAGCAATATAATAATTACAAATGGAAATGGGTTATAACAGGATGGATGGGGAGATCATTGGCTCGTAAACACTATATTAAGCCTACAGTACATGTAGCCCCAATAAACACTATATTAAGCCTACAGTACATGTAGCCCCAATAAACACTATTATTAAGCCTACAGTACATGTAGCCCCAATAAACACTATATTAAGCCTACAGTACATGTAGCCCCAATAAACACTTCCAAAAGCAGTTACAACTTTTATACTCAGGCTCTTGTTAGTTTTTTATTTCCCCTTCTTCCAGAGAGCCTAAAAACACACCAGTACACCAATCATCCAAGTTAACCGTGGTCTTAAATTAAATCACACAACTTATGCTCTTTCCTTAACAACGCCACGAGACACTGATATTGATATATTAATGTGTAGTGACACAGATACCGCTCTTGATCATCACCTCATGTTGACATTGACATATACCATACCTCTTACCCTAGGCATAAAGCATAGAAAAGCAAACCAAACAACCAACAAGCATGTGACCAGGCTTACTTGACACTAAGTTAAGTATGTGACAATAACATCAAAAGTTTGTTCAATTGAAATTATATTACCCAATCCACCATATGCACATTGACCTCAGGGTGAATATAGAGGAATCAGCACGATAATAGATTGGTGAAAGAGTGAAACGAAAGAGGTAAGACCTACAAGTAGCACCCGTCAATCGCCCACAACACCAACAGAAAGTGAATATATATGTATATGACATTTCTCAAAAAGTCGGGACGAGGGAAAACAACTCCCTAACTCACTCACTGCCATTACGGTCACGTATCGGGTCCCGTCACTAGACTGTTGGTACTACAAAACCCAATATCCATCAGTATTGACCTTCTTAATTTCTCTAGTCTGATATATATCTTTCTGTATTGGCATTTCTCACAACTGTAATCGAATCATAAAATGATTATCGGACAGTAATGGTATATCTGAATGTAGACGTTTACAGCTCTAGAAGTAGTCAATAATCTCGCCAAAAATTTCTTTCAACCCCAAAAATTAGCACATGCATAAACTATCAACATCATCCAGAATATCTTTTTTCACTCTTTTTTTCTTCTAAAGAGAAAGCAATTAAAATGTTTTACTTATGTATCTATCTGAAATAGTACAATTACACAATGAGGTTTTAAATTAATTATGTATCAAAATGCCCGGCATTTCTCAGTCGTCTGAAATGAACTGAAAGTGTCCAGCAGTGAGTGAGTTAAGAATGAAGTATTGCAGATGACGTCTCTTTCATTGAAACATTAACATAAAAGTTATATTGAATATCTACGTATCACCATGTGCTCTGTGCTCTACATCAGCAACTAAACTTGTAGTTGTAGTCGGACAGTTATAGTTATAGATAACATTAGATTAGAAGTATGATAAGTATAAGACAATACCTTTCCCAGCAAAAAAAAACAACAAAACATGAAAACAAAACCAATACAATAACAAAACAAATCAAGTTTTTAATTTACCATTAAAAACACTGATTGTTCAGGTCTGTGAAGTCAAACATTGATGACATGTCATTGTCAATGTCATATGTCATACACAGCAACCAATAATGAAAAAGTGATCTCCTTGTATGTGTGTGTCCATATGTTTAAAAAGAAATCATTTCATTTTACTCTAATGACGCATCCTAATAAGAAGACATACAAGCTATGAAACCATTTAAAAACTAGCAAATTTCTGAAAATCTGTTTTTACTGTTTCAGTTTAAATTAATAAACACAATACATTAACGTTGCTATAAACTATGACAGACATTTGCACCACGCTTTACAAGCTTGGGAAATGAAAATGCAAGATTTTATTATCAATCATACTTATATATATATATTTTTTTTTTATTATTCACTATTAAAGTGATGATGACATATTTATGATGAGTACAATAATTCACATGTGTAGATAAGTTATCAATTGTCAATGTCATGACCTTTACATAATGATGATGGCGATAATAATAATGATAAAATAATCATTTTAATAACATTAATTGTAATAAGTAAGAACGATTTGCTCAATTACCATTTTAAAACGATATTTGATTAATATCCATGTGAAACACTCTCAAAAAGCCCCTCTGTACCAGTCAAAGTCATTTTCACATATGTCTGAGTTCATTGGCACTATCCTTCAGTAGGCTTAAATAACCTAAACATGTATCTTCACAATGGTTGATTTATCATCCTGAAGTAATTACACAGATCCTCTCTCATTCTAAATCATCTCTCTGTATAAAAAACAAAAATTTCATGATTTCTGCATAAAAAACAAAAATCAGATGTTCATGAAAATAATTTTTTTGTTACATTGAAATTTACCCCGTCCACCTTATGAACGTGAAACAGATGTCGTTTTGCATCATGTAAAAAAGTTTTTCCTAGCAAATGCAAATACAAGCCAAAAGCTGAAACATTTTTCTCGTGTCCTGTCTTACATAAATCAAAAACATACTGCGGAGACCAAAAGTAATTACGGTGATTTCCCCCTTTAATTCTCTTCAATATATGCTGTGCATAAGAAGTCATGCTCAATATAACCAATGACAGCTTTCATTATTCTCTTTATTCATTGAAATTACCCTGTCCACCATATGCGATGATCTTGGGGTGAATTAAGAGGAAACAGCAAGATGAAAGATAAAAAAAAAAAAAGAAACGAGTGAACGTAAAGAAGCAAGACCTACCAGTAGCACCCACCTACCACCCACATATCAATGACGGCCAATATAACTTATACTTGTGTACTTATAATATAAATGCATTGATGTTGATAGTTAAGACACTGACTTTTTTTTTAAATTGCCGGCAAACGCACTGAAAAATAAGATGAATTCCACCATGACTGGTCATCACAGGGATGAAGAAGAACATGATGATATGATAATGCACTGAAAAGAAAAAGGTAACATAAAAGGACGACAGCAATGGCGAAAGAAGTAGAAATCATACAGAAGGGCACACTGCTTTCAACACAGCTTGACAATCATGGGAAACTAAAAGAATGAAAAATGACAACAAGAGAACAACTTGCTGTAGCACCACCAAATAAACTGCTTTACAATAATTTCACATAAAATACATAATACTATTAAAACCAAAGAGCTTTCTGATATCTGATGTGCACAACAATGGCATTACTATCATTAAGTAGGCATGCTTTGTTTTGTTTCTGTGAAATTTATCCCTGTCCACTGTATGCGGTGATCTCAGGGTGAATCAAGAGGAGACAGCAAAACGAAAGGTGGTAAGAATAAGAGAAAGAGTGAAAGGAGAGAAGAAGGGCCTAACAGCAGCACCCGTCAACCGCCGATAAGTAGGCATGCAAGGGGAGATACTAGGCGATCTGTTTGTCACTGAATGATCCGATAACTCACGCAGATCACGATCACTCAATCAGCAACATTTGGTGTCTTCAGCTGAGAACATGGTGGTAGTTTTGTTATAACAGCCAAAACTGATCTTAGATTTCGGTTTGGTCAACACTGTTCTGTATCAGCCATTGGGCCATCTGGAGTTATAATATGGGGGTGTGTGAGTTGGGGGAGGGGAGAGGAGGTTTGGAGACTTGATATCTTCGTTTTATTTTTGTTTTCCCAAGAGTAATCTATTGTTTTTTTTATTTGTTTTGACTCATTGCAATTTACTTCATCCACCATATGCAGTGATCTCAAGGTAAATCAAGACGAAAAATGTGAAAGAATACAAGGAAAGAATAAAGACCTACATACAGCAGCATTAACCGACTGCGCGCTTGCTCATGGGGGATTGGCTGAAGGGTGCTTAAGTCCTGTGGAAAACTGCGATGAAACTCATCTAAATCTCAAGTAGGAGTATCCAATACCATAATATTCATATCCTCTACACAATCTCCAGAAGAAGGATGGCGTAAACTAAACTGATTCGCACCCAGTGTCACCAAGCCCGCTAAGCCCAACCTCAACCGAGAAGAGAATGTCTGAAGTCGGAAAATATGTAATCAATCAAAGAACAATGCACACCAGATCTTTCTTCAACCTTTGCAACAACAATAGTCTCATAAACATCAAAAATCAGTCAATCATAGGTGAATGAAAATGAAAAATGCTCAAAATTGTATAACACACGCATAGTTGAAAGACAGTTTTACAGTTTCTTTTTTTGTTATAATATTATTAAAAGAAGTTAAAATGAATTGTGTCTCAAAACTATAGGTAAAAGAAAGGAGAAAACAACATTTAAATGTTAAACTTCTAAAACCTCAAATTAATCCAAAATTAGCCACAAATATTCCATTATTTGGTGAGGACATTAACTGTCAGCAAAGCTTAACTTATCCCAGTATGAGAAAGCATTCTCTAACTTATGGTATAAATGTTCAGATTTTTATTCAAAAGAGTAATTTCATGATGCTTTGTGTACAAGATTAAATTTTAAATGAGACGTCAAGTTTTGGCAAGAGAAATTTCCCAGAAATGTCTAAAAATTAAAAACCACTTTAGTCATTTTCAAGAATTAGAAATTGGATTTTAAACAACTGAGGATAATCTTGAATGTTCAAAAAACAGTTGGCAATAGCAGACATCAGGGAGTTTAAAGATATCCACATGATATTATTTCCAAGATGATGGAAACATATAAATATAAACAATAAAATCTTCACAACATCTTCTGCCCTACTAAATGAAAGCAACTCTACGTTCATAGAAAAAGATTGTGATATTTCTCACAGGTTTCTTGCTATGTAATTCAATTCCTACATATTATATATCATATGCATTGGTGTCTTTTGAAAAGTTAATAGCAAGCAGGTACAGTCAGAGATTACACTTATAAACTTCTTTGTTTTGTTGCTATAGTTATAGTATGAAGGAAACAATTTTTATAAAATATCATGATAAATAGCTGTATATTGAATTACAGTTGCATGTAGTTTTCTTGCAACCTAATGCGTCTTATGATTACATCAAATAGATTTTTTCTCTTCTAAGGGATGTAGGATGTTTGATGTAGTTGGTCTTATAAAACAGCAGTAGCTTTGAATTGTAGTGTACAAACACACCTTTGGACAATGGTGTATTAATTTATCATTAAACTAACGCTGGGTCTCTCCCCACTTTGAATGCAGTAAACCGTACCAGGTACAGGTGATATTAAGGTAAGATTATTAGATCAAGTTAGTACTCGATACTGGGGTTACGCAGTCCATTTTTTCTTATGATGACCGAACTGATGAACTAGATCTAGTAACAATAAAAACTTTCTTCGGTCGCAGAGCAAACAATGTTTTTTTCAGTCAATTCAAGTTCTGTCTTGATCCAAAAGCCAATACGATAAGAACCTAAAGGAGACTATTTGAAAACCACATGCAAAATATAATGGTCCTGGATGCAATGGGTTCCCAAGTTTACCACGCTCAAAGTTAGAGAAAGCCAGCTTTGTATATATATAGTTATATATCTTTGTCCTCCTGAACATTTCCTTGTTGATGGCATTCTACAATCACACAAACTTCGTTGTACTTTTTTGTTGTCATATTCCTTTTTAAAGGGAATTTGGGTACAGAATTTTATTCCTATTTTTGCTTACTGTCTCACTCTGATTCCATATTTGAACAACATAAACAAAACTAATAAACAACGCGATTTCTAACACATTCCACCGTGCTACATTTCGGATGCTTTTGAAGTTGACAACAAAAATAATATAAATGTCATAGAAGGGCAAATTAAAAAGCTCATCTCATGAAAAGCTAGATACATCTCCTCATGAAAGAGAGGCTAGGCTTTTGATTCAATGCCAAAAAGACTACAATTACAAAGCCGATTGAGAAACTACTGCAACTGTGTTGGACCACTCGCACAGTCCAAAGTTCCAAAGTACAAAGCAAATGGTGGAAGGGATGATGTTAAAGTCTTCTCTGTTACTACTTTCGCTACTACTCCTACTGTGGATAGCCTGACGCTGGTCTGGGGTAGCCGGCCCCGTAGCTGGGTCCTCCTCTAGAATAAGGGTTGCCAGGAGACTGGCCCGCCGGTGGACCCTGGGGCCCTGTGGGTAGCCTGGGGCTTTGGGCTGTGAAGGACGAGAAAAAGGTTTGATAAACAAGAGCAAAATCCAAAGCGTATGCATAAAACGTTCAACAGAATAAAAATATTGAAAATAAAATAAATGTAAAATAAAAAACCCCAACAAGAATAAATGAAAAAAATGAGGCAAAGCAAAAAAAGAGGCGAAAGGGATAAATAGCAAAGCTAACGCAATCATGATTGATTGATTGGCTGACCTTTACCCTGTCTGCCAAACGCAGTGATCTCAGGGTGAATTCATAGGAACCAGCAAGAACGAAGGTGATCTCAGAGTTTTTGATAGGATTTTTAATTTTGCCCAGATTGCCCTGTAAACAGCTAAGGGATCTTTAATGTGCACAGAGTGTTGTGATCTACACACAGGACCTATTTTCTATCATCTGTCTCCGATAGGAATAGATGTCAATCTTCCTACCTGGACCAGGGGGTAGATTGTACTCGAAAAAACTAGAGAAAATTTTTCAACTGTTGGTGGGGCTCGAACCCACTACCTTTTGGCTGAGAGGCCGACACCTTGCCCCTGGACTACCGAGTCCCCCAATTGATACAGGGACAGAAAAGGTTTGACTTAACAGACTCATTAGCAGCAATGATTACAAAAAAGGATTTGAAAGCCTAAATAATGTTGCAAAGAAAAGAAAAGATATCTGAGGATGGCTGTTGAAACCCTGAAACCAGCCTCCTCAAGTTGCCCTCTTCGGATGATGAGCTGACGAGTTAAAGAAAAACAAAACAACAACAAAAAAGAAAAGAAAAGGAAAAAAAAATACTCCACAAAAACAAATCTACAAATAAACTCTCTTGGCAAAGGGGAAAGCATGGATGAGAGGGAGCAGGCCATCACAACAAGCTCCATTAACGCTTTGGTTGCTAGGCTCTATCATAGGCCCTGTGGTATCCCCATTGCTGAGGGTTTGGGAAGAAAGTGGCAAAAAGAGGAAAGCTAAAAAAAAATTTTTTTAAAATATATATATATATATCTCCCATAAGTGTGCAAGCTAGGTGGATAATACATGGAGGATGGCAGGGGTAATGGACGAGCTTTGATTCATACTGGCAAATACGCAAATGAGGTCATGTGATCATGCAGCCATATTGGCTTTCCTCATTAATATGTAAACTTAGCCTCTTCTTTTTCTTTCTTTAAATATTAGCTTTGTTTGAGTTCTCATTGACATTTTGTGAAGGTTTTTTTTACAATAATGTTATATATATATATGACCCAGTTGAAAAATGAATTGCAGTGATATCAATTTTCATGATGTTTCCCTTGAATACACAAGTTGTATTACTTTATACTGAAACACATAACAATGAAACATTTGGGGGGGGGGATTATCGCAAGATTGGGAAAAAGCAATTTAAAAAATGTCATTGGCTTAGTCCTATTATCAGGATCTAGTAGATCTATATTCTTCAGTCCAGTTTGTTCTGCAAAATCTAACAGCCACTCACACGGATTACTAGTTTCTGGCTTTTCTAGGTAATTTCAATCCTTTCCTGAAGCAAGAGTTTCATTAGCATCACCCCACCTCCTTTTCAATGCTGGCCGGGTCAGCCAGTACTCATCATTCATTATCACTTTCGCCATCAAATTTGGCGTCACTTACAAAATCCTCTCCTCCAGAAAAGTTATCATCTTATGCACTAAAACTTTCATCGTGTCGAGATCATGACGGAAAACGTCTGTGGTGTCAGCTGATTCCATGTTTCTTATAGCGTAAGCACTGCGATAAAAACAACTGTAGGTCTAATAATCGGACGGTTTCGCATTCGAAAAATATATATTCAGAAAGCCAGTTGAGAGATCTCTGGTTACGGGGAAATAACTCTAAAATTCAACAATGTCGTTTTTTGGGGTGTACTATAATTTCTTCTTAAATCGAACATCGCAACAAGAGTTCAACTGAAAGTTTTTGACAAGTCGAAGTTAGCAATCAAAAGTTTAAAACTATTTCAAAAGATAAGACATTGCTAAAGCTCGCCACTGAATGCAAAATAAAGAGAGCAACAGCGATGCAATTTCAAGCCGTTGTTCAACTTACAAATAGGTCTGGCAAACAATCACCATCTCCCTGACAAATTAAGATAGAACGTCAAAGTTTTGAAACAAAAGATGGGCGGGGGGGGGGGAACAAGAAGGAAAAAGAACTAACAAAAAGGTGTGTTTTCTTACTATATTGAATTAGTTGAAGAGAAAACGTTTTAAAAATCAGGCTTCATGACAAATCTCGGGCCCATAAATTCGAGACTTGTTACAAATGTTTCGTTTAAATACGGTGAAGGCCTATCTTTCAAATTCTGACTATTTGCAGGAACTTTACAACTTATATGCTTACCCTTTCTCACATTCTATCAATGGTAATCGCTCATAAAATAACCCTTATGAATGGAGAGCTGTAAGCAACAATATACATAGAACGTGGTTGACTGTTGCAAAGTTTCGGTCACTTGGAATGATTTTTCTCAGTTTTCGAGACACCCTGTAGTAAGTAAGTAACAGAGTGTCCAGGCAAAGCAAACAATCCAAAATCCTACCAGTGGCTACAACAATCCTACCATAAATAGAACTTAGTACTAATTGAATTGACAAGACCTTACTTTTAAGGAAAATTTTTGGATATTCAATGTTAATATTCCATTTGGTACATGGCATACACAAATGGGCCTGTAGTGTTTACGGTTACATGGCAGCAAAGGGGTTAACACAAATAGGTGGTGGGGTACACGTTGACAGATCTGTCGAGAACGCCTTTGTTCCTATGTATCGGACGCACTGTGTAGGTCGCGGGAGGGTTTGGATTGTATCCTATGTTTACTGTGTGGTAGGCTGACAAAAATCAGTAATACAAATAGGTGGGGTTCCACACTTTGGCAAATTTAGCTCAGGAGCTGAGGGTGCAGGTCAAAGTGAGGCTCAGGGGGCAAGGGTTCAAAGGGTGAATAATGAATAGTAACAGGCTTTGACAAATTACTTCACCAGAGGAGGGAGGGCAAGACGGCCTGACACCAGGAGGCCAGCCCGCACCAATGAAGTCCTTGCCCATTGATGGGATACCGTGCTGTGTGGCGGTCATGAGCAGAAGAAGGTAACGCATATTCAATAATATGATTGATTGATGGGAGCATGTTACAATCACTGGTAGAAGGGCCTCGGCAATGTAGCAGTAGGTTTTCTAGATAATGTTTCTATTTTTATTTTGTTTCAGATGTTTAGTTTAGCTTGGGAGTAAAAACCTGCGTCAGACTAGCGTCCTTGTCAGGAGGTGATTATTGTCACTTGTTTTGCTTCACACTATAGAAACCGGGATAAGCCCCAGTTTTATAGGCTTTGAAGGAACTTCACTTTTTTTTCCTTTCTTGAAGGAACTTTACTTACTTTCTATTACATTAGACATAACAGAAATCAGGTTTTTTTTTAGTCTTTCCAGTAAAATGTTGCAACGGCCGATTCCAGGATATTTATTCTCCAGCCGGCGATACATACCTTTATAAGCAGCAAGACAGGGGGGAAAAAGAAAAGATTTCAATACTCTAAAATTGTGGGCAAAATACTAGCCACTAGGCGTTGTAACTGAACCATAGCGATGTGAGCTGGAAATCACGACGCTGGTTTTTTCACAACGTTGTACTCTTAGGAAAGGTATTTAACTTTCTTTCCCCACTTGACTCGGGTGTGAATGAGTACCCAGCAATAGCAGACCTGCCACTCTAAATTTTTTAAATCAGGACCTAGACATAAAAAAATCAGGATCCTGGGGAAAAAAATCAGGATACATGAACGATTTCATGTATAGAGTCAGCCGGTCGCCTAATCTCGAACTTAATAATAAAGTCAATTTTGACGTTGGTTCTGCCTTTCCAAAGTAAAAATATCCATTATAATACCCCCCCCCCCCCCATAAAACCTGAGTTTTAGTACTAAATCAGCATTACAGTTGCCTTCTTCCCGCTCATTGTTTACATACTGGAAGTAGAAGACACACTCACTTTTCCTCTCTTTCTCATGAGTGGTCACTTACCTTGCTAATCATTGTTATTGCTATCATATTTTCACATTCTTCACACACACATGCCCATCCCACTCCTGCTAACCGGTCAGACATACGTGCATGACATACCTGTCAATTATCATCCAACCTCATTTGCCTTTCACTTCATAAATTATTGCTCACTCCCTCTCTAACATACATTCACATAGATTCGTGATCGCACGAAACACACACGAAATTCGCAATTTTTCGCTAAAAAATCGGAATGATTCCGATTAAATTGGGATAAACGGCAGATCTGCAATAAGTAGAGAAAGATCTTGTCAGAGTGTTAGGTTAGTACAAAAAGCCTAACAGGTTTGTGTACTGTATGCTCCACCCGGGAGTTAAGAAGGACTTTGAACGAAATGGTCTGCTGGGGGATAAATGGTGTAAAGTCGGTGATCCATTATCTTTATCTTTTACTAACGCACCTGCTGGGTTTGAGGCATTCCAGGGGCTTGGCCGAAAGTGTTGGGCAGTCCTCCTGGCTGGCCGTACATCATCTGACCTTGACCTGGCTGTCCAGGTGCTGGTTGGTAGCCAGGATTCTGATTATAAGCATTGTACATAGCTGTGAAGAAGAGAGAAAAAAGGTAAGCAGGTAAAATGCTTCCATCAGCTCGATTTGAATTTCTTTTCAAGTTGAGAGAAAACAAAATGAAAAAGGAAAGTCTTTTGTCGTGTAATTTGAGGGACTAAAATAAATGAATTTTGGACCATAAGTGAAATCTGAATAAAATCAATGGAGCTGAAAGATCATAGCTTCACTGAGAGAGTCTTCAATATGTCCACAAGCTGGAAATAAAACTAAGTACAATGCACTTAACTGAAAGAGCCTGCCTGGCATGTACATGTATAAATTAAGGATCTCTGATTAAAGCTATGATAAAGCACACAAAAAAGTGGGTGAAAAAAAAGAAAATAGTACAGCCAATATTCCTTGAACTCCTTGGGACCAGAAAATTAACTTAATGAACAAGTGTTTTGGGAATATCGTAGGTGTGCAAAGAAGGATCTTGGCTGGGACTTTGTCAGGAGTTCGGGAATTCCATCTCTTTGTTTGAAACACGCGTTAGGGAGAATGCGGGGCTAGTACTGTAATATGTCACAATTCGAGGCAGAGAGCGCATAAGAAAATACTCACCAGGGTCATACGGTGGCTGTTGTTGCTGAGAGGCTGGGGGCTGCTGTTGCTGCTGTGACGGGGCCTGAGGGTTGTGTGGATGTTGTTGTTGTTGTTGTTGTTGTTGCTGAGGTTGTTGTTGTGGCGGTTGGTTTGATGGTTGTCCTGGCATGGGAGGGCCACCAAAGCCGGGTTGTCCATAACCCTGGGGCATCTGGCCCTGCTGATTAGGGTTATAACCTGGCTGCCCCGCGTAGGGCATGGACTGTGGCTGCTGCTGTTGAGGCTGCTGCGGTGTTCCAGGCTGTTGTGGTGGAACGGGATGCTGAGGGCCTGTGGCATTCTGCAAAGAGTCAATGAACACAGCAATGATTTAATAATTTGTTCTATCTTTCTTTTTTCCTCATCATTCCCACTTTACTTTTGGTATCTGGATATTGTCCAATAATAACAACAACAAAATGAATAATAAAAAAAACAGTTCAAACTACAAGATACTTGTCTATATTAGTGATTGAAATACACACAATGATATCACACTATAATTGTTAAAATCTATCACATTTAAATTTAACAAATTGGTTGACTCTGTGTAACAATATAAAAAGACCCCCACAGGCAAAAGACGTGTGAAAAAATTTTCAACCGTTGGCGGGGCACAAACGCACTACCTGTTGGTTGAGAGGCCGACACTTTGCCAAATCCCAAATGATCTGCTAAATTCAATGCAAATCTAAAGTCAGATCGACAATGCTGTGTTTTTCTTTATCTGGGATAAGTACATCATATTGTAGGCCTCCTAGAATCTCTGCTTGTCCCTACCAAGGGAGTGTCAGGCTCTTTGATGTTTATGACAAACACCCACCAGGTGAACGAGTTGAGGGACACCTGTGATACCTGCAGACAAGTCACTGGAACATCTTGACCAGATCAAAGTACCACAACAACCGATGATGCGAACGAGAATCATGTTTTTGCTGATAAAGAAATGAGGGTCTGGATCGAAACTAAATAGCAACGCTTGATACAACAGCTAAAACCTAGTTTATGAAACTATTAAGAAACGGCGCTTCGTTCTTCCTCCTCTTCCTTAAATCTCATCCTTTCCTCTTTCGAGTCTGAGCTCTAGAGTACAGATCTGACTGATAAACGTTTTGTAATGATTATCTATGTTACAATCTATGTATTTACTTTTAAGACCATCCAGCTAAGAGATTGCTTCCATTTTCTCCAAAGACGGGCCCTCATGGCGCAGACCACTGTAAGAAGCACTCAGAGCCTGCCTCTATGGATTGAGCGCTATATAAATGTTGATTATTATTATTATTATCACTAGTATTATTACTATTATTATCATCCTTATTATTAATACCTAAAACCTCACCGTCTTTGTGCAGTGACACTGGGGTTTTTTCTCCACTTATATTATCAAAAGCATTTTATTCACAGCCTGCAGAAGCTCACTATAATACACAAAGACAAGAAGCTTTTTGTCACAAATAATGAACCTTCAAAAATACTGGAAAACAACCAAAGTTAGAATAAAGATATATGTGTTTGTCTTCATCATATCCTGGCAAACTTTTATACAATTGAATTTGGGTGAAATTTTGATCCTAAAACTGTTTGCCCAAAACGTGCACAATGACTATTGACAAAGATGGTGACAGTATAAAGGCTTCAAAAAGAACTGTGTTCTATCCTGGGGGGACTCGGTAGTCCAGAGGCAAACTGTCGGCCTCTCAACAAAAAGGTAGTGGGTTCCAACGGTTATCAAAATTTCTCGAGTTTTTTTTTAGTACAATCCGAGTACCCCCTGGTCCATGTAGGTGGATGGACACCTAGTCCCATCGGAGACGGATGATAAAAAGGAAGTCCTGTGTACAGATCACAACACTCTAAGCAAGTTAAAGATCCCTTGACTGTTTACAGGGTAATCTGGGCAAAATTTAAAATCCTATCTAAAATCCTGAGATCTCCTTAGTTGTGAATGTGGGTAAATCAAATCAAATGTTTATATCCTGGCCTTTTTAAGAAAATGACAAATCAACAAGTCTGAAGATAAAAGTGATTGCTGATAGTCAGCACATGCCACTGGTAGAGTCCTTCTTCCAATCTTGAAAAAAAATTTTAATGGTACCTGACGCTTGTCACCTTACATCTCCATAGCAAGATGAAATCAAATTGTAATGCAGTCTGGAAGATAAAAGTGATTGCTGATGAAACATGCCACTGTAATGCTTTTTGTATGCTCGAGCAAAATTTACCTTAATGGGGGAGAGAGAGGGGGGGGGGGGGGACCTGGACTGGCGAATTTGGGACCAAAAGGTTGATTTTCTGTTCTTTGCATATTCGGGTACAACGATCATTTATCTACAAGTTTATGGCAGAAAAATGTTTGTATGTTGAATAATTTTTTTCTACAAAATATTATTTAGGCGAGGATAGGTAAAAAAATATCAAAATTTTGACGTAAATTACCCCAACACCGACTGAGAAGATGGCAGTAAAAACCCGTATGTTTGTGGCTGATCGCCAAATGTGGCAACACCAAGGTCGCCTGGCTTCTGCCGACACCACTCATCAATTTGACCCATCACTGTGTGATGTAAGAGGCTTTGTGCGTCAGTGTATATGTAAACACACGCACAAGCATAGGAATAGAGGAAAAAAATTAAAAGCTGGTCATTTTGACGTGTTTTCACAATAGTGCAAATCTAAACCTAGATTTATAATCCTATTTACATTAGTAACAATGTCAGAGACTGTCGAAAGAGTAAAGGGGCTGCTACAATAGAGAAACCCATCTGAAGCGTTTGTTTTGTGTTATTTTCTTTTGATTTTTTTACTTGCACTTTTCTCGAAATGTATTTTTTTCACACTAAAAGTCCATCTCCTCCGCCATTTACGAAACAATTTGTATTATATTTGGCACACAGGTTCCTCTTGTCAATGTAAATAGAATGACGTCTGTTTGTTTCTTTTATCTATTAAACTTTTTGAAAAAATATTAATTTTGTAATAAAATGTTTTTGTATATTCACGATATATATATATCATTTTTTATGTTTTTTTAACTATCCAAAATATTTTTTTAAAAACAGATGTCACTCTTTAGACATTGAATGTAAAAGACAATCTGCACAAGTTTTGAGTGATTTTATTCATAACTAAGGGAGGAGATAGATTTTGAAAACTGGGTAATAATCCAAGATAGCAGCTGTTTTTATGGGAACCAAGGTCGCTACAAACTTTTCAATGATATAGGATGATTGTATTTTGACAGTTACTCATGTACATACTAAAAGCAAAAACCCAAACTCAAAAGCAAAAAAAATCGCTTCTGGAGCCCCTCGACAGCCAACAGTTTTTGAGGGAAAGAAGCAAAAGAAGATGATCAGAATGGAGATAGTGATTATTATGATGACGATGAAAATGAGAATGGTACAGACGAAGAAGGACGAGAGCAATGCGAGGAAGAAATAGGAGGAGAAGGAAAGGAAGAAGATGATGACAAAGACGAAGAAGGATGAGGATGGTGAGGAACAAGAAGATGATGGTGGATGAGGATGTTGACAACAATGGAACTTGAGAATGTACATTGCTAATAATTGTAGCATGCATACCTGCTGTGCATTCTGCTGAGCACGAACCTGATTACTAGCAGAGGATCCAATGCTAGAGATGCTGTCAGGGGTGGCAGCCCTGTCATACTGTGGCTGAGATGGAGCTGATGGAGCTGTGGGACGATTCAAAGTTTTAAATTACCTTAAAATGTCATTGTGAAAAATTAGATCAGGCTGAATAAAAAAAGAGCCCATTGCCTATTGCATTAAAACGTTGAAAGTCATCTTCGATTTATCAAAAGTGATTTAATATTATAGATTTTACGCTGGAAAATAATTTTGATACACCATTTCCAAGAGCCTGTTCTTGTCAAATTTTCCGATCTTGTGATCAATTTGAATAAGGCGATTTAAAAACCACACCTTTACTGAAGTGCTAAATGAAGGTCATAAACGTAGGGTATTTGTCAAATGATGTAATCAGTAAAATGTTAATCTGTCTACAAAATCTTCATGAACAATTGCCGTAAATCTGTCAGTATGTTTGATTTTTGAGATTGCCTGGGACAGGAGCACATCTTGGGGCAGTCTGACCAATCACAAACCTGTATTTGGATTCAGATCGCCCCAGAAGAGGGGAAACCAGGAAAGTGAGATGCACAGCGACCTGCTAAATATTTGCGCCTTTCTGAGTACTAATTGCAGTCTTATACAAAATGATCAAATTCATTGCATCAAGCCTTAAGTAAAAATTAATTAAACAGATCTTAATTTTTTTTTTAACGAAACAAATAATTTTAATAAGACAAACAAAAATGTTTACTTTATACCATTATTCTCAGTGCCAAAGGATGACATCACTTTGCTCTGGCTTGTGTCTTCACTTGAAAGTTGTGATTTGAGAGGATCAAATTCTTTGCCTCCGACTGCATTAGGGATTTTAGCTCCATTTGGTGGAGCAACTGCATTCTGTCTAGCTGGACCACCTGCTGAAGAGAAAAAGAGGTCACCTTGAGTATGGGATCATCTTCCCATAACACTTTAAATGTTAAGCGATGAGTCATGACATGGTAAAATGTTCATAACTTCTTTAGCAGGCTGCATTTTTACTCATAATTAACATTATTATTCTTGTTTTTGACAGATAGCATAATGTATAATGTAAAATCTCATTCAGCTCTTGATTAATTTGTGAAAATATGTTAAAAAGAATTTGTAGTCTCTTCTTTCCCTCTAAAATCTACTACCTAATAAATCTTTTGAATGCGGAAAGACGCGCACTGTCAGTCTTCCCTATTTGTGCGGATTAACGCAGGTTGCCCTGTTTACATAAGTTTTGTAGATCCTTCCTCAGTCAAAATTTTTTACTTTGCTTCTGTTTACCTTGTTTCTCTCTATTAGAGCGATCATTCTCGAATAGTATGAAATAAGGTCTGATCCTGTCAACTAGCAACCTGTTTTTTTTTACTGAAACTCCATGGAAATATCCATGGAAACAAAAAAGCTCAACCAAGTGGTCTGTGTTGGCCGAGACGCCTTACAGCTTATAAAATCCTAGCTTTGTTTGAAAATCTGAATGACAGTGATATTACTGATGTTCAGATCTAGATTTACAGTTTGATAGCGAATTTCTGGATACTGAATTTACCTATTCTGTTACACAAAGTCACGCAAATAAAACATCTGAAAATATACAAGTTTTTATGACTTTTTTTGTCATTTCTCTTATCAATAAGGTTTTTATACAAATAAATACTGATACATCGACCCATCATTTATCTTCATTTTGACACCAAATACTTAGGTATTATGATGTAAATAGATTTAGCAAAGACCTGATATACAACCTTAACTTTGTTCATGTATCCTCAATGAGCCACAAAAAACAACATTTTTTAAAACAAAATATTCTGCATTCAAAGGGTTAAAAGAGTTTACTAAAATCAGCAAGTTAAATAACTGTAATATCTGTACTACTTTTGGTGATTTTAATCTGGTGTCCATTTCCACCATGTCCAGAACTTCAAACAAATATTCACTTTGGCTTCACATGTGATGTATATCTTAAGGAATTTGCTCTTGTTTCTAAAATAAGCATTTTTTCAGTAGTTTGACCTAACTGGCACTATTCATAATATTTTCTCAAATGAATTTGACGGACATTTCATGTGAAAGATGAATTGCTTTTATACAATCATACTTTTCACAAATATCATATAATATGTAGACCTTTGATTTTAAAGTGGCACCGGTCGCCGAGGGTTCAGCCGTCGGACTTAGGATTATGAAGTACATGAAGGGTTTGAATCGTAGCAAAGCTAGATCCGACGTTGTGTTCCCTGGGAATGACACGCATTTACTCCACTCAACCCAGGTGCAAATGGGTACAACAAGCATTAGCTTGGGAATAAAAACCTGCGTCAGTCAGACTAGCGTCCTATCCAGGAGGTGATTATTATCGCCTGTTCCGCTTCACGCAAAAAAAAACAAAAACGGGATAAGCTCCGGCTCTGTGAGCCGTAACAGCCTTGAAAGAACTCTTTACTTTACTTTACTTTTAATGTCCCAAAAAAATTAAGAAGGAACATACTTGTCTCAACGATCGCATCGGTAATGTTAAAAGATTGTGTGGCTCCAATCAGACGGGAATGTTCAAGCTTGTCAAGCAGGCTAATCACTCTATCTCTAATATCCTGAAGTTCATTCCGAATGCTGGCTGTATCTGTTGACTCCAGCAGTGATTTACCACCGTTCACTGGAATGATAAACAATCAACAACAAAAAAAGAGGGAGGAATGAATGTATTTGGTATGAATATATACACAGTTATGCATTTGAGATAAATATACCATATTGTATTCGTCACTCAAATGCAGTACTGGCAAATGTTGGACACAAGAAGACAAAACAAAACAAAAATACCCTCTTCTGTACAGATAAGGTGTGTGAAACAAGCAATAGAATATTTTGAGTTTGTGCTGGAATTTCATATTAACAACCCAGGCAGTGCACTTTCATAAAATAATCTCTGTAAAGTGTGTATGATCGAGAGAATTTTTTTAAATTGTTCCACTCCCTTTATGTACCCATTCTAGTCAAATTTTAATGTTTAAATAGAAATTTGTTTGTAGCTTTGTAAAATTGTATCATGTGACCAAGTCAATTTTTTCATATTATGAGATCAAAAAATTATCAATCTTATATTACATATGTTTTGTTTCATTCATGATAATGAAGACATAATGAAGAGCATGTTGTTTGGAGGCTATGGTTACTTACTGTAAAGCCTAGCAGACTCTGTTCTTTTCCCAAACTCTTAAATGTAGCTGAACTTATAACTTATTAAAGTCCCATCACAATTTAATATTTGAGATCAAAAGAAAATATCTACTTATTTACAATAGAACTTCTTGAGAAAGAGAATCAGGTAAGAGTCAAAAAGTGAATGACATCTAGATCTAGTCAAAGCATGGATGGAAACTACAAAGAATGAAATCAAAAACGACAACAGACAAGATATCAAAAGGATGAATTTTACAGTAAATATCATACTTCAATAATAATAAAAAAAAAACCTTAAATGTAAAATACAAAACAAAATAATTTTAAATACAAGTATCAACCCAGTATGTTTTCCATTCCATTCTAGACTGGTGGTCAATCTCTCCAAAATGGAATGTCAAATCTTTGATCAAGTTTTTTTTAAGTCCTGATCTCTAAACCTTGATTCAATTGCATACAAATGTCGGCTCTGATAACTTGACATCTATGTCTTGCAGGGTGTCTAGCAAAAAGTCAACTGAAAATTTCCTACCTCAACACAAAAATCCTACCTAGGAAATGAAATACTCTTTCGACGCCAGAAATGGAAAACAGTGTAAATATTTCCAATTTCAATGCATTATTATAAATTGTTAATTAAAATCATAAGTGAATGACTTTCTTGTGCATATCAATGAAATGAAAAGTGATCACACATTTCTTTAATGTTTCACTTTGAATTAATTATATTTCAGCATTTTTCCACATTTCTGAAGAAAAAAATATATTCTGATAGCTGATAGATCTAGTAGTGATAGATTTACCCCTATCATTTCACAAAACATGCAAATTAAAAAAAAATAATTTTTTATCTCGTTTCAAAAAATAAATCAAACACAAGAGTGACAATGTCATAGCCTAAATACAACAAATACTTACTCAGTCTGCTGAGAAGAAAATGAGATTTGAAAGGCTTTTTCTCTAACTTGATTGAATTCTGCCAATTATAAATCTTCCTCTGCTCTACTGACTCTCCATATATACTCTCTCTCTCTAATACTAATACACACATGCACAATTGGTCATATTAAACACACACAAACATTCTGTCTAGCCTTCTCACATACACACGTGCCCGATCGGACTTAAAATACGCATATTGCCATCTATCTCTCTCCCTTTGACACGAACCATACAACAACGTGTGTGATCAGCTTTTTAACACATACGACATTCTTAATCTCTCCAAAGTAAAAGTCAAATTGAAGAAAGGAGGCTGGGCCGTAGATACGCAGTTTATGGTATTGTATAGGTGCTAAAACTAAAGAAAGTATTGAAAGGTTTGTGTCGAAATCCGATACTAATTCCCTGGGAAAATTTTACAACTTTAAAAAAGGAATCAGAATTGTTTAGTTTCAAATGAAAGAATCGCCAGACAGCAAAGCATGCATGACCGGAAATGGTGACAAAATGATGATTCATCGTCCACAAACTTATTCACATTTTCCTATTTCGCGTTGCCGATAATTGTTCATGTCTACTTCGATTTCCCGGATTTTCTCTCATGTTGGTCCCCGATATATCATTTCCCCTGGTATTTTCTCGACCGGGAAAAAAAAAATTTCATTGTCAAGGGTTTCCTGATGCATCGAACCCTGTTTTTACTATCTGAGCCCCATTTCCTACTTGTTTTCCTACCCAAGACATCAATTTCCGACCCTTTCCGACCGTACTAGACACGCTGGTCTTGATTTGCAAGCTAGTGTGTCCATCATCATCCTTCATGGCGTATCCTGAAAGGACGTTGCTTTCTGAATCTTCACACGAAAGTCCTCACGGTTTGCAGCTGACCTTCCAGCCTCTGTTACTGTCATGTCCAGCCAGTCTATTATATCTTGTTTCCATCTGCGTGTATGTCTCCCTCTCTTGTCGCTCTATCTTTGCTCCTAGTATTGAATTTGTTTTTTCCATTGTTTCACGTCCCTTTATGCGTCCAAAATATTTGATTTTCTGTTATTTCATGTTGTTGACAAGCCACTGGGGTTGGGCCTTTTTTCTTTCAAGTATTTTTTCATTCTTTACTTTTTCAATCCAGGATAATTCCTTAATACTTTTCAGGAACATCTCATTTCAAAAGCTGTTATTGTTCTTCTTTCCTCTCTGTTCAGTGTCTATGCTTCGCATCCATATATTGGTGTTGGAAAGACAATGCTTAGAAGTCTTGAGATTCTTAATTTTATCTCTGTGCATTGTCCCCTTCCAGGTCTAGTGTCTCCACTTATATTTATAACAGAGATAAAATTTTCTTCTTTGCATGATAAGAAGAATTTTTAACTAATTGCAGAAAAACTATACTCTGCGAATGAATATTGTATGGTCAAAAATATTTGATAAAATGGACATGCATCATTATATTGAACTCACCAAAGAGAGTTATTTTCAAAATGCGGCTACACTGTATGGCAAAAGTGAGGTCAGAGCTGTCAAAAATGGTAATCAAATCACCATCTGAATGAAAATACAAATAAAATAACATGAATTTCATTTTTTATAGGAAATTAGGTCATCAATTTGGAGCATTCTGTTCACAATATAAAATTGTTTTTCTTACTGTTTTGTTTTATTATGTTATCAAATAAATAATTATAAAAATATATCTTTTTATTTCTTTGTTACTTATTTCTCTTGCTGTGAAGGTTAAAACACGTTAATGTTGATAGTTTTTTATCGCCATACTTTAATTGACTTATAATTGGGTCGTTATATTTCAACTTTTCATAAAAGGTTCCTTCTCATACCCTTCTCTGCGCTAACTTGGATGCTGAGAAGGCTGGTGGTGAGAGCACATAAAAAAATCTCGTCATTTGGAATGTGGGTTCAAAATCAGTTTTTCATCAGCAAAAAAAAAAAGATACATGAAAAAAAAAACCCAACAGATTTTCAATACAATTTAGGTAATAACA
Organism: Doris montereyensis; assembly: GCA_037039925.1. Lineage (NCBI taxonomy): Eukaryota > Metazoa > Mollusca > Gastropoda > Nudibranchia > Dorididae > Doris > Doris montereyensis. The sequence continues at coordinate 36,338 of JAXRKP010001556.1, read as the reverse complement.
GAGTACAATCATGGACCATCTGGCAACAAGAAAGTCAGTAAAGAGTGGCCAGATCCCACTCAGGAAGAGACAAAAAAGGATCAATGAGCCAATTTATAAAAGAGGTCTGAAATGAAGAGGATCACTCAGTGAAGGAGATAACGGTAAACTGCAAGGGGAAAAAAACGAAAACTGAAGGAGGTTGAGGTGGTCAAACATGTGCCCTTGGATGGAGTATTTTGCCTTGTTTTAGTTCGTAGCTCAAGAAAAATTAGTACTAGAAACGATTTTTTTTTTCAAATGTTTTTTCTCAAACATGCTTTTTTAAAAGATATATAATATGCAAATTTCTAATATAATGCTCAATTGTATTTGTTTAAAATTCACTGTTTATAACAGTATAACCATGCTGGGTCATTGTACAAGTTTGTCAAAAGCATTTCATCAAAAACTGGAAACAATAAATCTAGGAATTTTTTACAGACATATTCCTTCACATAGGATTGAAAAATTCACAAATCATTATTTTGTGAAGATAAAGAAAATTTCTCCTTTGTTGATTTTCATTGCATCAACACATATAGTTTCATAATACTCAGTTTGTAAATATGAGAGATCTGTAGTATCATCAGACTACCTTAAAATTTAAGATGGCAGCTGCTATTAATTGTTTCCATGGCAACTACACATTGTGAGAGTTGACACTTCCCCTGATATTTTAAGCCACACATACCTTTTGATTTACCACAAAGAATTAAGCTTTGATCTGACAGATCTGAGATACAGATTTTGATCTTCCCTGCCCACCTTGGCCCATAAAGGAATAGTTAAGACATAATAATAATAATAATAATAATCTTTATTATATAAATCCATCAACTGGCAATTCTTCGTTTGGTTATTCATAGCTAAGACAAGTGATATATTATATAGATTAGATAAATATTTCATGAAATCGACAACATCAATTTACCAAAGACCAAAATTGTGATTCCATACTTTCAATCTACATGCTAATAATATGTTCACTACACCAGGGTGTCCAGCAAAAAGTCAACTGAAAATTTCCTACCTCAACACAAAAAATCTTACCTAGGAAATGAAATACTCTCCGACGCAAAAACGGAGAACATCATAAATATTTCCAATTTCAATGCATTATCATAAATTGTCAATTCAAATCATAATTGAATGACTTTCCAGTGCATCTCAATGAAATGAAAAGTGATCGCACATTTCTTTAATGTTTCATTTTGGATTAATAATACTTCAGCATTTTTCTACAGATAAAAAATAATTCTGATAGCTGATAGTAGTGATAGATCTAGATCTACCCCTATCATTTCACAAATCATGTAAACAGTGCAAAAATTGAAAAAAAAAAGAAGTTTTTTTATCTCCTTTTGAAAAACAAATCTAACACAAGAGTGACAACGTCATAGCCTAAACACACGCACAAATACTTACTCAGTCTACCGAGAAGAAATGAGGTTTGCAAGGCTTTTTCTCTAAGTTGAACTCTGCCTGCCAATTATAAATCTTCTTCTGTTCTACTTTTAGCCACCACCATCTCCCCCCTACCCACAGTCTCTCTTTTCTTTCTCAGGATCAAAAACTTAAAACTAGATCTAGATCCCCCTCCCCTAGTAAAAATCTCCATTATGTTGGCAACTGCCCCCACCCACTCTTTTCTTTCTTCTTCAATAAAACCGGAATCTGGATCTAGATCTAAATCTAGTATAGCACATGATTGCCTTCTTCCCGGTTCTACTCTTTCCCATATGTCTACACTGTAGTGGCAGACACATTCGTTATTTCTCTCTTTCTCTTCCGATACCGTATGTCAGACTCAGTCGCCTCTTGTTTTGCCATCATATGTTTTCACATTGACTTTCTTCACCCTGTCCCCTCCCCCCACCTCTATTCTGCTATCAGGCCGTGCGTGCATAATATCAATATCCCTTCGGTCATCAAACCTTCTCTATTCTTACTAAACACTTGCATTTGCCTTTTGGTCATCCGTAAACTCCCGACTCTCCATATATACTCTCTTTTTCTAATACTAATACACACACGCGTGATTGGTCGCATTAAACACACACAAACATTCTCTGTCTAGCCTTCTTACACACACACGTGCGCGATCGGATTTAAAATATGCACACTGCCCTGTCTCTCTCCCTTTGACACGAACCATACAACAACGTGCGCAATCGGCTTTTTAACAAACACGACATTCTTAACCTCTCCAAAGTAAAAGTCAAATTGAAGAAAGGAGGCTGGGCCGTAGATACGTAGTTCCTGGTATTGGTATAGGTGCTAAAACTAAAGAAAGTATTGAACATTGTGTCGAAATCCGATACTAATTCCTTTGGGCATATTTTATAATTTTAAAGAAGATCGGAATCGTTTAGTTTCAATATGACAGCAAAGCATGCATGACTGGAAATGGATGACAAAATGATGATTCATCGTCCACAAACTTATTCGCACTTTCCCATTTCACAGTGCTGATAATTGTTCATGTCTACTTCGATTTCCCTGATTCTTTCTCATGTTGGTCCTCAATATATTATTTCCCCTGGTATTTTCTCGACCGGGAAACTTTTTTCGTTATCAAGGATTTCCCTGTATTTGTTTTTACTACCTGAGCCCCATTTCCTACTTGTTTTCCTACTCAAGACATCGATTTCCGACCATTTCGACCTGAGTATAAAATCTGACATATTTCACACCTTGCTGAACACCCTGTAAACGTAAATTGATAAATATACCAGATTTAAAACAATAATATTAAGAAACATATAAATGATAATTTGATAATAAATAATGATTATAAAATGTGTACCTTCATCCTTGTACTTTATGGTGATGTCATCGTTGGTACTAAGTTTCCCCCTGTACACTCTTTGCATCATAAGGACCAGTTCATCGTATGTGATATCTTCATTATGAATTGGGATGCGCCGTATATCCTCACCAAGAGCAACCTTTATGATAAGTTTTCCTGTCAAATCTAACTGAGGGCTGCCTGAATTTTGCATCCTGAAAGAGCAAATGAAATGAAACTTTTGGTATGGATAACAAGTTTGATTATATTACACAAGAATGCATCCCATCCATCCAGACATGTAGGCTTCTTGAATGGAAATTACCACTTTCCTTAAATCGTTTATGACGTAGTTCGAATGTTGAGTTCATAGATATACACCAGCCAATGAGATGACAATTTATTTTAAGCTCATAGCTTTCCCGGTAGTCTCGCTATCATTCATCAAAGTGACAATTTTCCATTCAACACACTTGTGTTGCACGGCTATCACTACTATTGTTTAGTCCTTAGTTTAAGTTTTTGTTGTTGAAATATCTCAATATATGAACATCTTATTCTTTCAACTTTCAGAAAATACATGTTTTATAGGTCTTTTATCGTCTGTAAACGTGAAACCATTGTTCAAACTAAGTTTAAGTCCTAGCTTCATCCCTTGCACATTCGTTTTCATGCAAATGGCTGGGGCAACCCATCACTGTAAGAAGGTCACTTTCGGTAACACAGCAAGCTCTTCTTGGGTTAAATACAATAGCATATTAGTATTATAATGCAAATTAGATAACACTAGTTACTGAGTGTCATGTGAAGGAAATGGTCAACATAAGAATACAACCATACGAAAGTTGATTACTTTCAATTCAATGGTTTGTCCCAGACCAACATGATACTTCAAATAACCCGTCCGTTGTCGGCATTTCGGCCTTCAGGAATGGAAAATTGTTTGGCATCATTTCTTTATTCTCATGACTCGAATGTCTTACATTTAGGCATCAGGACCTTTATAGGCTTGTATTTTCATTTTGGCACATTGTCCATACAACTTTTTACAAAACTGTTACTTTATTTAGACATGACATCCTGTACAAGCAGGCAAGGAAAGCAAGGTGCAAACTTTACAAGGTTTTGTTTTATTTTTTGGTGGGGTTGAGGGTTATTTTATTGCTTTTACTTCATTTTTTAAAGAAAGTACATTGTGTACAATGCAAACAATTTCAAGTTTCTTTTGTAAGAAGCAATTGTCCTTTGTATCACTTTTACACAGCATCTATGCAATACTATGCAAATTGGATTACCTTTACTGAGTTACATGCTTACAAAACTACTCCACAGATAAGTATCAGAATATTTATCACTTTCAACAATGTCTCAAAAAGCCAATGCTACCAATATGGTTTCAAGATATTAGTCCCATGTCAAACTGTCAGATGTCTCAGTCTCAATATCATACTATATATCAGTTTCGATGTCTTAATCTCATGTCGCACATCCCCTGTCTCAGTCTCACACCATGTCACCTTGGCCTGAAAAGTTGCATACAGTCACGAAAGACTGTTGCAACTGAGAGTAACCTCTCAAAAAAATCTACTTTTTTTCCATTCCATTACTTTATCCCCCACAAAAACCAAGCCCCCATATTTTTAACCTCAATCCCTCAAAATAAACCCTCTTTTAGTATGTCCCTTAGCTGGTCCCAACTACAAAACTCCTTTCCTGCTTAATTTAGTTAAATTACTAGGGATTTTTAAAAGAAACAGAACTCCATCAAATATTATCTTTCCGCTCATTTTGGAGCTCTTAAAATAATTCATAATCTCTTCTTTATCTGCAGTACCTTACTGCATTCCCTTCCATCTGAGTGATGTTTCTTCTTAATCAAATTTCCATTTTATTGTTTCATCATCTCTCTGGATTTTCCTTTCTTTTCTTTTTATAACCTAGACACCTCAACTGTTGTATCTCGCTCCACAAAGTTAAAATTAACACAAGAAATTTTAGCGAGCTTCCTTATACTCAACCAGCGCAATGGCTGCCACACACTAGATTGAAGGAAACTCGCTGAGTCATCGTCCAAATAGCGCGAGGCTGCCCTTTTGTTCAAAGTTTTTCTACAAGTTTACAGGGAAGTGTGACTTCTGACTAGGCCATCACCAATCTATTTTACATCCCTGCTTCTGACTAGGCCATCAGTATTGAATTCAGCATGGCAATGGTCTGGTCTCACCCAAGCCAAACTAGGATGATTCCATTCTTTTCAATTTAGTAGGAGACAACAAGACATATTACTTATCTGTGCAAACACATATTCTTATTATCAGCTCAATCAGACACACTCTCAAAACAGACCAGCTCATATTTGCACCCCTCTGGTGATGGACTTGTCCTAGTAGGATCATTCCATTTTTACAATAGGGGTGACCAATGAATGAAATTTATATACGGCACGTTTCACAAAAATGGGACCCAATGATAACTTGAACTCTTCAATCAATCTTTCTCAAAGTCTAATTGACGAATCTTCTTAATATTTGGTCCATGTATAGCTTTGACATCGCAGATATAAAAACATAATATTGTGAAATTTGCTTTCAATTTGTGTGTTTTATGAATAATTTTTGGGTGCACTATGCACAGTCTTCTTCGCATAACAATACAATATTACTAAAAGCGCATTTAAACAAGAGAGAGAGAAAATAATACTAATAGCACAGGTTCAAGTAGAGTTCAAGATTTGTCAGCTACTGCTCCTATCCCGCCCGTATTCCATGAAGCAATTATCGATCGATAAAGACACAAGTTTGTGCTAGTCTAGTGGGCGCTCTATGTGACTAGATAGTCGGAGAGGGGGGGTCAAAAGAATCATTGTCGTCAAAGCGCTTTCTTTCGGTGAGGGTTTTGTTGCTAGTGCCTTTCTTTCTCCCCCCCCTCTCTCTCTCTATCCACTGGCAAATATCGGCCTATACGTATCGCATCCTCACTCGTTATAAGAGTCGTGAAGTTTACCGTACCGGTTTCAGCACAATGGTACACACGATAAACCCGTAATAAGGATAGTATAAAGGCGTACAATCACATAATTTTACAAAAAAACGGGACAAAAAAGCATCGGTTTTCATCCATCTACAGGATCCGGAATGGGCGAGTCATCTGATCAACGGTAAAGCACCGGTCGTGGACTCCACGCCCAAGGTGTCAGGAAACACAAACTTCACATCTTATTGAGAACTAGGGAAAAGTCGGGGAACTCTCCAAACCAGATGCCCAAGCGTTACGTCACTAAATAAACGGCAGGAAACCTCGGTCGACTGACTCGTGCAGTTTGCGTAATATTACGTCACTCGCATTGGACCTAGAATTTTCAGTTATGCCCCTTGACTAAAAAACATGACTTTTAAAAGCTAATTTACTCGCCTCACAGTCCTTTGCTATCTCTTAAAGTCATATCTGGAATCCTCAGGTTCTAAGCTTTAACATGGTATATAACACTTGTAAGAAACATAGCATGTACATTTTGACAAAGGAGGGAAATGGGAATGGACCATAATCAAACCTACTTCATGCATAGTACAGCAGTTAGCATCATTACTATCAGTTGTCCAAGGCAAAAATAATGATGGACACATCCCTTTAGAAATAGACTCAACCAAAGACCTTTCGGACATAAGCTTATGAGCCTGAACGCGTTCTTTTTCCAGTTTACTAAATGGTTAACCAATCAGAGAGCATTATCGTTATTTTAAAACAGGATTAAAAGAGGATGAGCGCAAGACAGTAAGAGGGTAACAAGAGGAAGAGTATTCAGGTCTCTCTTGACCTGCCCCCTTCCTTCCTGGCAAATGCCAGGCATCGCTGAGAAGTTTGTAGCAGGCAAACAAAACAGTAAATCTCGGGCGTACCACTGAACAGAGTGCTGGAGTGCAACAAACCGCCATTTACCGGTCATAGCCTTACCAGGGTTACGTTCATATTCTCTCGGATATATAACAATGTTAGAAGATTCATCTTTCTTCTACTTTCACTTTCAAAATCAATGAGTATCATGGGGGCCACCATCTTGAATCGACTGATCAAGTCAGTGGAACAACCTCAAATCTAACCATTTTGACTTCGTCCCTTTCGACCATGAGTCATAAGTCCACCCACGCCATGGCCCGGAATTGTACCAAGTGAACTGGTGGTTCTGTCCTTTCACATCTACAGAAAATTCCAAGTGAACACTCATCTAGAATCTTGATCTAGATCCTGGCCAGGCCTATGCTACTAAATTCTAAAAATAAGCCTACTTGGCTATTTCATATAAATCTAGATCCAAATAATAATAATAATGAAGCAATGATATTGAATTTTGAGGTGAGGGTAATGAGTAATGATGGCCACTCAATACTAACACCATGATCATCATCATTATTCATATCATAACAATAAATAAAACAGATTTCATTCGCGATCTAGATAATTAGATCAAAGAGGATATGTGAGTTATAGTTATGCTTTGGGGCTTTTTGTGATACCTGCAGCCTGGTTGTATCTGTAGGTTTCCAGTCACAAACCTTGAAACAAGCGGTCTGAAGAAATGTATCAATTGGATAAGACCCTCTCCTACGGCTACTTCCCTTCAGTTTACTTGTCAAACGGAAGTGACACTGACAGTTTTTGTTACTCCTACGCTTACGGCGTTAAAAAACTAATAGGCTTAGAATATACACAAACTTAAATGTATTTTTGTTTTTTTCTCTTTTGGATAATGGTACACACTCTCCCACACATACTTGTTTATCATACCGCTATACTTACAGTAGAAACAACGTACATGTATATAGATTATATATCTGAGGTATGTGCAGTGTTTAAGAGTGGTTGAACAATACCGTGAATGATGCTTTCAGCCTGGTGTGAAGAAACTGACAATTAGCAATGATGAAAGTGAATGTATTGAAAGGTTCATTCATTGAAAGTAAGCTTGTTGAGTTATGTATAATTGTCTGATTATTTAATGATGTACCAAATCCAAAACAGTAGCGATCCTCTTTTTTACCACTTTCCCCCTTGTTCACTACCTTCTTGCAATTCAAATCATTATCTTGCAAATATAAGTGGCGTAGTGTTATGGATTTGAGTTGACTGATTTGACAGCAACAGTGAGGAAGAAACAAACAACAACACAATAACAACCCTCAAAGCAAAACTCTCTCTCTCACACACACACACACACACACATACACACATGAAGCACACGAATTTCACTTCATATGGACAACGTTTTATGTGGATAACTTTGTTATTTTACGTCATATCAAGTTCAAACTTCGTGCAGTTCTCAAAAGCGCATGTCAGAATAAACAGGTTTTTGTCTTTTTAAGTTTTTTTTTAGATCAAAACAAGAAAAATTTGCTTTCATATTCATAGTTAGCTTGGTTAGTAGGGCGCCTTCTTTTCATGGTGATTCGATGGGTGCCGACGTAGAGGTCGCCGGTTCAATCCCATGGCGGCAAAGATTTTTTGGGTCTATTCCTTGTATTTGTCTCGTCTTTGTTCATATGGGGTTCTAATATTATTTAATATCATTATCCTTCACTTTCAACATGCCTCTTGCCACATTGTTTGCCTTTACACTTACAGATCTATGCGTGCATATTTCTACAGTAAACCTCTTGAAATTTGCGCAAGTGTCGTGTGTGTGTGTGTGTGTGGTGTGTGTGTGTGTGAGGGAGAGAGAGAGAGAGAGAGAGAGAGAGAGAGAGAGAGAGAGAGAGAGAGAGAGAGATAGAGAGAGAGAGAGAGAGAGAGAGAGAGAGAGAGAGAAAAAGAGAGAGAGAAAGAGAGAAAGAGAGAGAGACAGACAGACAGACCGACGTACAGACAGACAGATATGCGGTCGGACAGACAGACAGACATACAGATGATGGGGGGGTTAAAAGTGAAAAAGAAGTAATTTCAAATCAAGAAAGATGTACATTGTATGATATAATCGAACGAAATCGGCAGTCGTTGTTGTTGTTGTTACCGATCGAGCAACGCTAGGACATTCGATCCAACACCCCTAGGACATTCGATCCAGCACTGCTAGGACATTCATTCCAGCACCGCTTGGACATTCGATCCATCACCGCTAGGACATTCGATCCAGCACTGCTAGGACATTCGATCCAGCACCGCTATGACATTCCTTCGGCCCAATGCCATGTAGTGATATTTACAAGTGTTTTCCATCTCTTGCAGAGTTGCATATTTATATGCTCCTCTAGGTATCAATTTTTTTCAGGGAGTAGAATCTAGTGTTTTGAGTATTTCTTTTAGTTTGTGACATTCAAAAATGTGATGGGTCACAATTTCATGGAGGTGATCTCAAGAGGGCACACTCAGTCACTGACAATGTTCCCTCTACTTTCTTTTTATTTCTAGTCTGTGTGCGCATACTATTTTTTAGTGTTGTGCAAATTTTGTCGACAAAATCAAATTATGTGTACTGTGTGCATAAGAATGAACGGTAGACAAGAAAAGTGGTATTTTATTCACTTTTATTCGTGTGCACATGATCGTCGCGGTTGGAAGGTGATAGTGCACCTATCAGCGCAGGCCAAGGGACCAGTGACAGAGTAAATGAGTGAGTGAATGCAGGCAAGTGTCAATTGGGCACACCTCTTCTCCCTGGTGTGCGTGCACACATGTACATGCACACTGGGGCATTTCAGGTTATATTATGTTTACTTACTTACTTATCCTCGTGGTGCTTGGACAGCACATAAGGCCGACACAGTGGATTGCCATTGAACACGATCAGATGCCAATTTTGTCATCTGCCCCACGTCCATCCCTGGGTCTTCATCTCTTTTCGATGCTTCTCCTCCAGGATTCTAGTGAACGACCTCTCTTCCTTGTTCCCTGACTGGTCCATCTAATGGCTATTTTAGGAATGGCATCAGCATTCGTCCTAAGGATGTGACCAGTCCACTTCCATCTTTTCTTTCTCACAATATGGGATATTGACTCCAGTGATGTTATTTCTTAAAGGTCGTTGTTTGATATCGTGTTTGGCCAAAATATTTTGAGAAACTTTCTGAGACATTTGTTCTGAAATGTGTCCAGCTTTCTGCATATGTTATTTGTTGTTTTCCAAGATTCAGCATCATAAGAAGGACAGCTAGAATATTAAATTTGTAGAATCTGAGTATTGTTTTAATTGAGATGTTTCTTGAATTCCAAATATTTTTCAGTGATCCAAATACTTTTCTTTCTTTTTGTTAATCTTTCTTTGATCTCATCTTCAGAATTTCCATTTTGAGTAATTTTTCTTCCGAGATATGTGAAAGCTTGTATATCCTCAATCTCATTGTTTCCAAGTCTCACTGGTTGTTTCGATTTGTTGTTCATCCTCATCATTTTTGTTTTATCAATATTTATGTGTAGCCCCAGTTTTTGTGCATTGTTATCAACTCGCTGTGTTTTGGTTTGTATATCTGTGATGTTCTGTGACAGGAGTACAACATCATCACCAAAATCAATGTCCTCTAATATTTCAGGGCATGTCCACTTTAGTTCTGTTTTCTTATTTTCAACAGATACCTTCATAATCCAATCGATAGCAAGGCTGAATAGAAAAGGTGATAGAATGCAGTCCTGTTTCACACCTGTATCGATGTTCACGCTCTCCGTCAATCTATTTCCATAATTACTTTAGCATGGAAATCACTGTAAAGCAGCTTAATTATGCTAACTACCTTGGAGGAATGCCATAGTGTCGTAGGATGTTCCATAATGCAGGTCTGTGTACACTATCAAAAGCCTTTTCAAAATCTATAAAATTTGAGTACAGGGGAGCATTCCATTCTTGGCTTTGATAAAAAATTTGTCTAAAAGTGAACATATGGTTTGAACACGAATGGCCTTTCCTAAATCCTGCTTGCTGCTTTCTAAGTTTTGGTTCGACTGTAGGGTTTATACGGTTTAATCATATTTTGCTGAAAGTTTTACTGGTGAGTTTGACGAAGAGTCCAACACTTCATTCATTTGGTATCTTCTTTTTTCCAAAATTTCTTGAAATATGCTTTGTAATATTTTAGAGGTCGTTCTTTTTCTATCTTAATCATATCACATTTCCTGTTTTGAGACTCTCTAAAATTTTCATCTAAAGTTGGGGGTATCTCATTTTCTCTTTTTTGGTGGAGTTGGCGGTTCTCTGAAGACGAAGTGATTTGGTCTGCTTCGATCGCGAAAATTTCCTTGTGTGTCCTTGATCTTCATTCATTTTGGAAAGTTTTTTTTTAGCTCTATAGAATCTTTATCTTGTCTTTGGCCTTTTTCTGCTCTTTCTGCTAAATTCATCGTAAGCTTTCCTGAAATAGCATCGCATTATGTAATTCTTTTGATCTGAGGTCTTTTTCTTTCTTCGATCACTTTCCATGATTGATCTAATATCCACCTTTTCTTTCTTTCTTTTGCTAGGTTCCAGTAATAGGTCTATTCCTGGTTGAATTTTGTCCGCTGTCACCTGATCAACTTCAGTTTCCTTTGCAGCTTTCCAACGTCAAATCTTCCTTTCCTGATTTTGAGACTCTCATATTGCCATCGGCTTTTTTTCTCACATTTCATTTCTAATAGTTGATTTTGGTTTTTCCAGTGTCCGCGGTTCTCTGTTGAATACATATGAATGTTAAATTGTTTTCGATCGCATTTTCTACATTCATATCTACAACTAGGAGTTTAATGACCATGCGGAGCCTTGGAGAAGACACACTCGAAGTGCTTTAGATTTTTGTCCTTGATCGGTGTGTCATTTATCCTATACCCTTTGGAAACTGTCTGGTGGTATAGAATCTTCATATCTTGTCTTTGGCTTGCTTTTTTTCTGCTCTTTCTGCTAACATATCATAGCTTTCCTGTCCGCTTTGACACACTTTTTCCATCGTATATTCATTATGGATGTCTTTAATTCTTTCTGATCTGGTGATCAGTAGGCGGCCCTTTGTCTTTTTTCTTTCTTCGATCACTTTCCATGATTGATCTAATATCCACCTTTCTTTTTTCTTTTGCTAGGTTCCAGTAATTCCTGGCTCAGAGCAGTTCCTGGATTGAATTTTGTCAAGGACAGTTCTTGCTCAAGCAGGGCCTGGTAACGATTTGACAACTCTATTTTGATTTTTTTTTTAGCAGTTTCTTCATTTTGCAGCTTTCCAACGTCAAATCTTCCTTTCCTGATATCACTTTTCAGTCTTCCTTAATTTTATACGAATTTTAGCAATCAGGCTCATGGTCACTTGCAGACATCTAACAGTGATGTCTTCCATTTCTTATTGATAGTGATGTGGTCAATTTGGTTTTTTGGATTTTGGTTTTTCCAGTTGAAGAGGTCCATGTATATTTGTGGATGTCTGTATGCATACATATGGTTCCTCTAATGATTAAATTGAAAATTCCGCCAAAACGTTCTCATTGTCAATATCTACAACTAGAGATTCTCCAAATGAAGACTAATAGATTTTGCCTAAAGAATAACATGAAACTAGCTAACACATTTTTCCTCATAAAGATGTCCACAAATATACAAGAGTAGATAAAGAAGATGTGAAAAGTCAATGATAGACTACACAATAGTTACCAGCTCCCTTTTACAGTACAATGGATGCTAGACTAAAAGGAGCTGAAGTATTTAGTGCTCAGCACCTAGTGATAGCCAAAATGAGATTCTTAACTTAAGAAAACAAATAGAAAAGGAAAGAAAAGAAAGCTACTAAACTCAAAATAGAAAAAGCTAAATAAACCGATATTAAAACAGATGTACCAATCCAGGATAAAAGATCTATCAGTGAAAGGCAGATGGATCTGAAGGAAAGCACAATAGAAGAAAAGTAGCAAATATATAAAGAAACACTCCTCAGTTGTATTGAAGAGGTCTGTGGTAGGAAACTAATTAAAGGAGATAGGAAAAGGACAGCGTGGTGGAATGGGAATGTCAAGACTAAGAATCCGATTATGGAACTCCTCCAGAACATAGATCAAGAGCTAGGAACCTGTATAAACTCCAAGCAAGACAATGAGATATTTTCTCGACAAAAGTCAAAGGAGCCGAATAGATACTCAATAAAATCCTGTACAGTTATAATAAAAATAATAATTTAAATCTTTCTTCTATATTTTCTTAACGCCTCAATTATTTCTTTTGTTTTCTCTCTTGTGGATGTTGCTTACCACGATGACAGGACGGGTCACATCATTGGTGACGGGGACATACGGTCACTTCCCGACAACGAAGGAAAGGCCGACCGAGGGAACAGGAAGGCAATGATGGAGACTAAGACGCCTGAGAGACGAAATTGTGAGTGTTTGTTGTGAGTGAGAGTGTGAGTGTCAGAGTGTGAGAGAGAAACTGAGATGGAAGTATTGAATCTCGGACTGTCAGACTGATTTGGCTTTTGGACTGAATTGACGTTCGGACTGAATTGACTTTCGGGTTGAATTATTGTCCGCGGACTGACTTGACGCTCAGAATCCAACACCTTGAGTCTCGAGACTTTCGATTCATCGGACAGTCCGATAGTTCGACACAGCGCTAGCAATTATGTCATGTGATTTCTGTACAATCAACATGATTCATAATGAAATAAACTATGAATAAATCTATAGAATGTTGCCATCCTTGTGGTTTAAAAAGAAAGTCCTTACTACAACTACAATAACAATACATAGTTTAAAGATCTACTAAAATAACAAAAGTACCAGTAATAATTCAATATGTCTAGACTAAGACAAGATGGCGCCATGTTTGTGTAATTTATCTTAGAGTCAAAGTTACTTGATGCAAACCCCTCCGAATTCATATTTCTTCGTTACATTCATGACCATGAGATTTACAACTGTCGGCATGATTAAAACAAAAAGTGGTGGTAGGGATGATCGATGGTGATTGGAAAGAAAGGGACGGTACATCCCAATCTAGCTATCATAATTTAATACAAAGGAGCCACAGCTGAGTGAAGTCAAAGATGAAAATCAACAATAAATGACAACTCCACTAATAAAGACAAAACAAACACGTGACGTTTCGGGTATAACCCTTTGTAGTATAACGTGTTTGTTATGTCTTTATTGGTGGAACTATTACACTTTAATGTTCATTTGACGTTCTCATGTACAATTGAGAATTTTAAACATATTGTAGAACATATGGAGAAATAAGACATACAGCATGTACTGAATATTTAGTACCGGTACGTGTATGACCACAGCGGTCGTGAATAGATAGCCTGATACATCGCCTCGCACCGTGTTTCTACGTCACAGGATGTGGCAATCTAACTAACTACACTAGGGGCCTAATTGCCAAGCCTAGCTCTGCTCGCGAATCAAATTCCATAGCGCTAGTTTCCATTTTCAATTGTTTTACGTTCAATTGGCTTACTCTCAATGACGATTTCAACTTGCTTTGTTATTGTTATTCTATTTAATTACATTATCTTGGATTTTTATTGGGTATTACCACAAGGAACAAGATGGATTAAGTCAGTTTATTTTACATGTGAGTACTTCTTAAGTTAAGAGAATCCATACGTTATATGATTGTTTCTTCCCGCCTTGACCCGGTTTTCCCACTCTTGTTTTCCTCTCTCTCTCTCTCTCTCTTTCTCTCTGGGCACGCTCTCTCTATCTCTGTTTATTTACTCTCTCTCTCTCTCTCTCTCTTCTCTCTCCCATGCTCTTAACGAATACTTTCTCTTTCCCTCTCTCTCTCTCTCTCTCTCTCTCTCTCTCTCTCTCTCTCTTCTCTCTCTCTCTCTCTCTCTCTCTCTCTCTCTCTCTTATCTATCTATCTATCTATCTGTTGTGGTGGGAAAGAGAATGAATACTTTACTCTCTCTCACTCACTTCTAAATCCTCTCTCTCTCTCTCTCTCTCTCTCTCTCTCTCTCTCTCTCTCTCTCATTTATTACCTATCATTATTTTCTGTGTTTATGTCTGTCCTTCGTATTTAAGTCCGTAGAAGGGTTATAATATAATATATAAACCGAAATGTAGCCACGTCTTGTCTTGTCTTTCTTTGAGCTCTTCATCACTACTACTATTACTATTACTTTATCGTTAATAGTAGGTGACCTAACATACCAACTGGCAAGCAACACAATCAACCTTTCATATGGAAATGGGGGGGGGGGGATTAAAGAATATTGACAAACAACAACAAATATAAAACACACTACACACATAATATTATCAATGCCTAGTATGCACTACTACTACACGTCTTACTATTATTACTAGCCTACCCCTCACTCGCTCTCTGAGACCACCGCCACACGGTGTGACGTCACGCTGTGGTTAGCGCAGGCCATCTCTATTACGAAGGCTACGGTATGACTCGTCATAATATGGCATTCGAATTTTTGAGTATGTACTTCAAGTTTTTAACAAGTCTGATACATATAACATAATTTAAAGTAAAAGCTAACAAAGAAAACAATGGAAAAAACAGCTTAAATAATATTCTCAATGTACTTATTAACTACTACTTCAAACTGGCAAATCATGATTCTTATTTAATGAAATACGAGAAAAACAAATAAAACTAGATTTCCTAAGTTTGGTACCAAATTCGCGGAACTGGCATACAAGGACTGGGTCATGGGTCACCAAGGGTGAAGGGACGCGTTCCCATGTATAGTGAACACCCGTCTGAAGGGCTGCGCGAGAGCCTCGCATTCACAATAGTGCTTAACGGTTTTCTGCGCGGCAATGTGCGCAATGGCGGATTTGCGCACTCCACCATGTTACCTGCGACATTTTTTTTGTCGATTCTCATAAATTTTGAAAATATAGATATCGATATGAAGAGACCTTCATGATGCCCAAACTCGCAGCCGTTTTCCACAGAATTTGTAATTAAATGTAAATAATTAATTCATTTACATTTTTCATAGAAAATGAAACGTGCGAGAAGCAAAATACACAACAGTTTATTAACTTGCCAAAGCTCGAAAAGATGATAAGCTGATGAAAAGGCCACCAGTTTGAAAAAAAAATCGGAAAGGATAGATCTACCGGTAGCCGATATTCTTGTTCTTCATCTTCTCTTGTTTTTCTCTTTCTTAGTCATGTCATGTCAAGAACACCAACAACAATAACAACAACATTATTTAAAAAACACCAACCACAGCTATATGTCCACATTTAATTTTTTTCATAATTACTGACCAATTCAATTCTTGAGTACATGTATTATTATCATCGCCTATTTTATTTAACGATTGATCTAGGTTTAGTCTTAAAATGAAATGATTTATTCTGTTTTTGAAAACTCCAGTGATATTACTATCCCAATTTCCGTTGACAGTTTGTCCCACAGCCTTACTGTACTATGATAAAATGAGTGTAGATGATAATCAATGTTTGAAGATGGGCCCATACATTTGACAAGTTCGAACATATCATTCTAAAAAGTTAAAAAGGGCTTTTTCTTTTCTGCATAGCATTCTATGGTGTTCTTTATATTGAAATGCATTGTCTATAGTTACTCCCATGTATTTTGAACTGCTCTTTATGTTTATTTATGAATGTATATGTCGTAGTCTGAGTTAACTATTTTTACCCTTGATAATTTTTAGTAGCTTACCTGACAGTTGTCATGATAAAACTACATTTTCCCATTTTCTTTCATTTCTGTAGTGTGCAATATTTAAATCATTTTGTAATGCATGTATTAATAATGATAATAATAATAATAATAAAAATAGTAATAATAATAATAATAATAATAATAATAATAATAATAATAATAGAAATAATAATAATAATAATAACAACATTATAGAAATTCAATCCTCCATGTTATTTATACTTCTATACAATATATTAGCATCAGCAAAAGGTTTTAAGTTGGTATCTAATGATAAGTTTTGGTCTCTATCAGTATCATTGTCGATCAGGACCCAAGACAGTTGTTTCTTGGGGGCCACTTGACTGATAATAGTGCTTTGGGACGAGATTCAGAACTTGTTCCGTGTTTTGTTTAGTGTCAGTCGACATCTGCGTTTCAGTTGATGGAAGTTATAATTGCAGTTTCACCATCTTTCGTTTTATGAACTTTCCGTCATGAATAATAATAAACGTGATTGTGTAGCTCTTGTAATACTTCATGTTGCTATTTAGATATAGATTCTAGATCTGCTATGTAAGCCTAAACCGTCGCCTCCCCCAACCGAGAAAGAAGTATCGGAGCTGAGAACTGTGAGTATCGAGCAATATGAAATGTATTCCGGATAGAGGAAGTTTCAAGGAAGGCCAAAATTTGCGCAGCAAGGGATGCGGACGACAGTGCTGTAGAACCTAAACAGAGCTTATCAATTGAGTAGGAAGAGGCCACAGCCAAAAGTCAACGAAGCCGTTTTGCCTGAACGGTCATCCAACAGCTGGGCCATAGCCGAGCCCAGTCAGAATGTGTGCAAAGTACGTATTGTATGCACGTGGCTATCTACTTTTTTTTATTTAGATAGAGGGGCCTATCTTGATCTAGCTCTGCTCTATATTCGTTGACGACATTATAAGCCTAAGGTTGCCCGTGATTTAGAGATAGAGCTAGAATCTAGTCTACTAGTAGTAGTAGTGGTGGCGGTAGCAGATGCCTGAAGCCTGCTACAGTGAAGGCTAAAATCTTGATCAGTGGTTCTCAACGGTAACTCAACCAAGGAGTTGGAGTGGGGGGGGGGGGGGTGGTGCTTGGGGAATTTTAGGGTTTCAGTAAACTTTCAGTCTGGGGATTGATCCCATTACGACCACATATTAGCAGACTATTATTTTGAATGCACCTTTGTAGGCAGACAATTTGGGAAGAGGGAATGACATTCACATTCTGACATTACTATGGTGCATCATGCACGGACCAAAAAGGTTGAGATTGAGACTAGAATTTGATAGAGATTATCTAGCTCTACTCTAGGTCTAACTCATGCAGAGCTAGATCTTGTCTAGACTTTAGACACCCTCACCCCCTCACCACCAACTAACTAAGAGAACTGAACGCGTTCCTAGACAGAAGTAGCTCTAGTGATCATGAAATGTAAAGAAATGAACTTATTTGTGTGTCAATAAATCTTTTATGAAGTTTGAAGATATCTAGAAATAGTCCCATCTTGTAATAAAATATCAACCTCTCTATGGCATCTTGATTGGTTGATGCCAAGAATGCTGAAATGTCCCAAATTGCCCTATCATTGACATTAACATTAACACAGCCACTTAGCTTCGTTTAACAGCAAAAACAACCACCCATTAGGAGACAAATTTATATGATCACAACAGATTCTTGTTAGTTACGGTAGTGTATGGAACAAGCAACTTTTGTTGTTGTTGACATAAAAAGAGCTTAAATAACAGACACATGAAAGAGAACTGACCAACTGCACTGATGTTATAGCCATGGTTGTTGTTTTGCTGCTAATTGTATAGTAGGGTACAAAAACACCATACCACAACCACCATACACCAGCAACTATGTATCATTTCATTGATTAAGTTATTATCCAATAACTCTGCAAATTACTGCAATAAAGAGTTACAGGATTCATCTATGAGTGACTAACTTTTTGTTTCGACATTCAAATGTCACACACAGTTTGGAAATTTTTAGTCTAAATTATTAGGTGGGCATGGCTGTTTATAGTATAAGGAAGCTCAGGCAAAATTTGTAGACATTCGACCCAAACCCCCCGAGATTGCCTTAGTTGTGGATGTGGGTAAAATCAAATCAAAATTCTTTTGGCATTCGAAATATTTTTATTCAATTTAACGTCTAAACAAACAATTGATGCAAAACAACTGAATATAAAGGCAATGGTCAGGAAAAAAGGCTGAGTGGTATGCATTCAGTGGCAAGTCAGAAGCTGTGGCCGTGTCGACCTGCAATACTGTAAAGTATTGTTGGCCTCATTCTGACATGGCAATGTGCAGTGGTTGCGTTGTTTTCTGCACACATCCGCTCAGACCGAATGGGTATCGCTTTGCCAATCAGTAAAGTTGTAGCATCAATACCATCAATTCTGGTATTTTATGGTAAGTGGCTGCGCCTAGTGTAGGTACTCTATCTAAGCTCGTATCATATTGTTACACTACAGTGGTCAAAATGCATAGTTTACCTAAAATGGGTCATATTTATTACAAGATGGACTATTTTAGTAGGTAGTCCAAACCAAAATATCATGTGAAAGCAATGAAAAGAAATTGTTACAACTGGAAAGTGCCTGGAGTGAAAATTTTCCCATTTGTTCCTATCAATATAACTTATGTATAGGTGTAATGGGCATGGTGGACTGAGTTGATATATGTCATTGTTTTTTTCCTGACGCTTCCGGTTGCCATGGAAACGGTGGCCATCTTGGATTTTGCTCCCCAAGTTTCACCAAATTCAATATCGATAGACTTTTTCATTTTTTAGCAAATTTCTTTGAAACTTGGCACACACCTTATTTGATACAATATCTAAATTTACTTAGATCGGTTTTTGTTTCATATGTAAGTTTTGATTTTATGAATTTTTGAAAATAGCATGAGAACAACCAAAAATATACAAACATTGTACAAAAAATTCAATTTTTCCAAAACTATAGTACATATAAAAAAAACATCTGATCATTTCTTTGTTTTCCCCCATTCATCATACATACCAAATTTCATGAAGATATGTTGAGAAATAAAAACGTAGATAGGAAATAATGAACAAAAAAGGACATTTTGAGAAAATCATATTTTTTTCTTATTTTTTGTTTTTTGAAAACATTTTTCTCCCATAAACCTAAGAAAAGAGCAGGATATTACTTTGAAACATCATAAAAGCTTGAGAGGCTCTCAACTATTTCTTATTGACACTGTTTCAATTTCACCAGCACCTTTTACTCATTTTGAGATGGTGCTTTTTGATAATAGGTGCGCGGAATATGTTCCGTAACTTCCTGCGATCTAAAGCAATATTCATAATAGATCCTCAAATAAAGTTGTTTTGGATAGCGTTTATTGTGGCGATCAAAATGAATACCAACTTGCCATACTTTAGATAATATTTCTGGCTTTTATTGTATAAAGATAAAGATAGGCCTGTATTGTTTCTAAAAAAATCTTATAAATTCAAAGAATTGATACTAAGCATCTTTTATGATATCATTATGACAGGAATGAACTGCTCTGTCCACTAACATGATAGACTAGATTTGTCCCATTTTCGCAAAAATGGCATTCCCAGAACCTGCAAGAAAATTTTTCAAATTTGCCAAAACACCAAATTTAAACTCTTATTTCATAAAAAATGATCTCAAAACTCATACTTCTTAACTCATCATAGACTACCCTAGGTCCGACACAAGATTATGGTCGGGGTACCCAAAAAAAAGTGGGGTGGTTAAAAAAATCATAACTTATTTATTTCTTATTATTTTCTCTTCATTTTTTAACGCAGTGTTCATAACAGATCAAAATTTATACTGCCACAGATAAAATTTGGCTGTGTCTCGTTATTTTGCCTGAATGAGGATGCGTGAAAAGGTGAAATTGAGAAGCTAAAAATCTTTTTGGGACGGAATACACCTCTTTATCAGCAAAAGAAGATGTCAGATAATGAAAACAAGGCATAAAGTTAATCTGACTTACCAGTCTTTTAATTAATTGAACAGAATATAAACTCAACAGGCTTAACTTAAAAGAAAATTGTTCAACTATATGGTACTTCTCTAAACAAGTGTTGAGGTAAAGTGGGGATTTCACAGTGACGGCACCATAAAAAAGTCATTGTACCCTAGTGGCGGGTGGTTGGCAGGCTTTGCTTTCCTTTTCCTTCTTTCATTTATCTTTCATCTTGCTATTTTCTCTTAATTGACCTTGAGATCACCGCAATAGTGGATGAGATCACCGCAATGATGGATGGGGTTTATTTAAATGAAACAAACAAGTACCCCAGTGAGTCTTTTTCTTGTCACTGTTAGTGTTAGGGTTTTGAGCCTTGTTATAGATCTACCAATGCATTAGAAGTAGATGGGATGCTGGTACTTAATACATAATATATATGATAAATGACTAAAAAAAAATATAGCATAATACAGTAGTAGCGGTCTAAGAATCCATCGTCTGACATCCCAGTATGCCTACTGCCTCGTCATTTCACGAATCAGAATTTTTTTTCTATGTAAATTAGCCCATTAACAGCACATCTGGGCCGAAGAGTAACATTCTGGCTTTTAGTTTTAACAAACACTTAACTTTTCAAAGTTGTCTAGACATGTCTTTTTTCATAGATTTCAAATATGAAGCCATTTCAATTAAACCAAATGTGTAGATGTCAAGCCATGCTTCTCTGTTGTAATTAAAAAGGTATTGATAGCAAGCTATCTCTGTCTGGCAAACGGTTAAGTGCCAACTTCTCCACCTGGGCCTAGCAAACAATGGTTTCCATCTAGCAGGGGTTGTTCATCATTCCTCAATGTACGTTATGTACATAATTGAGGCTAATCACTGTCAAATCAAAATGAGTCCCTAACCAATGTGTTGTAGGTGAGTAAGGAACTCACTGATTTGTAGTGTGCTTGTCAGGTAGGAATGGATGGCCATTGGCTACATAATGTTCTGCTGCTTTGCAAGGCTGACCTGTCCCTTGATAGGCTGTATTATAGACGCTTGCAATGCATTATTGACAGGTTGGATAAGAATTAGCTTGGTGCTTTTTTGTGCGTCCAACGTTTGATTGAAGCAAACAATTTCATCTGTCAGTGATATTGAAGTGTCTTTAATTAAAGATGCGTGAGAAACATTCAGTCCCTGCTTATCATCCGGCAATCAATATTTAGAAAAGGAATTTAATGGACAATGGCACCAAATGGAAATTCTCTTTCTAGTAAAAACTCTTGAAGTTCGCTTACTACCCTTGTCTGCCTACCATCCTAGAGGGAGGGTTCTTAGACCGCTACTATTGTATTGTTAAGACGGTTTATTTCTCAAATATTCAAGATTGAAAACTGATTACATGTTGAGTGTTTAATTTACAGATATTTCTCTTTACTTTTTTCTCCATTTTAAAGAACTTAAATTACTATAATTACATTTCAGGGGGATAGATATTCAGAGAGTTAGCTTAATATTTCGATAGAACAAAATAACTTATTTATTGTAAAACTTTCCTTGGTTCTTGTTTGACTTTTTACCCTGGTTAGTTAATCTGTTTTTCTTTTTTTTCTTTTGACAGGTCACGGTTTCAATATGGAGCATTGAAATTCTAAAATACATCTGTGTTTTAAGATCTCAAGACCTGCTTTGTGAAATGGTTGTAACAGGACAGTTGTGTTGTCAGGAAGACTGTTTAGTTGACATTGCCTCTTTCTAATGTTCAGTATTAACTGACAAAAGAAAATGATTTTCCTGTGGGATGACCGTTTGTTGAAAGACTTTAAACACTTGTAATCTTAGAAAAAGTAAGTGTACAAAATCATTCAGCACAACAAAAATGTCTAAAGTACAATTATTTAAGCATTTAATGAAACGTGCAAGGCAACTCAGTCTAAAAAGAAATGAGAAATTACTTTACAAATGTTTCGTATGTAACAGATGTTGTAAAACAGAAGAATATTTAAAAATTCATATGCGTTGTCATGAAAGGCACAAAACTGGCTTATACAAGTGTGGTATCTGTCACTTCAATTTCACCAATAGGAATGTTTTGTCCTCACATTTACGTCATGTGCATTTCAAGCGGAAATTGAACGGTTTAAGTAAGAATGCTGCTGACATGCCACATTGTGTTTGTTGTAAGCTAAACTTTAACTCTTTGCTTGATTTGAAGAAGCATTTGATACCAACATTTTCTCAGTTTCCATCTTTATCCCGATGGGCCACAAATAAGAAACGGCATGTGGTTAACCGAAATTTGATTGTGACACAACTAATACCAGATCATATAAAGATATTTCATCCTCTTGTGTGTCAAATTCAACTGTGGTTGCAAGCAACTTGCAATCACCCAATCATAAGGCATCTCGACAAGCAAAAACAATTCGTTCTTCCGTTCAAAACAAGCATGTTCAAAATTATGTGGTGTCATCAATATCTGATGGTGTTTCACGTGTTTCAATGGAAACATTAAATGCACATCTTCCCAACGAAGAAGCAAGAAGAAAGCATCCAAATCCAATGTCAACGGGCATCATACGGTAGTCGTAAGCTTCAGGCAATAAGACCAAAGTTACCAAATGTATTAATTCCTGTTGGGAGAGGCATCTCAATCTCAGGAAACTTTAATGGAGGAGAATTTAAAGGGTATGATCCATTGCAAAGGCAAAGTGCAGCGAGTTGTAGGGAAAGAGAACTAAATAACCAATACACAAGTGCCTATGATGAAGCCGATTCAGACAGTAGCTTAGATGATACTGAATTTATGAGTCTTTTGGATTCAGCCTTCCAGGAAGATTCATCTGAAAAATCTGAGGAGGATTCAGAACCATTACTTTCTTTACAAAAATGATCATCAGTATGGTCAATTAAAAACTGATTACTTAAATATTATTTTTGGAGGACAAAAAAGTGATCTCGATTTGGGTCTTGGGCATTCTAATTCTAAAAATGTACCCGATGAGAATCAGTCGGAGACTATGGAACGTGAGATGATGCGAATTTTTCCTTCACACATATTCATTTGTGGACAGGTCATCGAGTTTTCAAATGTGTACCTTGTCAAAACAGCTTTACAAGTGAAACTAAATTACTTGATCATTTGCATGCTCATTTTTGTCATGTTTGTGGTACTCCATTTGAGCATAAAGATGAACTCGTATACCATGTTCACGAACACAAATTTCAAGCTTGTACGACGAAATACGATTCCTCTTTCATACAAAGTATGTTTGAGAAGTTTACAAACATTTCAGACGATGGTAAAATGTTTACATGTAAGGTCTGTCCTAAACACTTTGCTCAACGTTCCAGTTTTTTTATTCACATGTATTCCCATGTACAAAATCTTCCAGAAAATTCAGAGCAAACAATGCAGAAAAGAAACAGTGACAAAAAGAACTCTGAAGAAAGAGAAAGGTCATTTCGTTGTCCCCGTTGTAATAAAGCTTTTTTTTCAAGCAAGAACTTGAAAGGTCACATGGAAACACATGAGGAGACGAGAAATTTTTATGTTCCATTTGTGGAAGGGTTTTCGTGAGGAAACGTGCTTTGCTTAATCACCTTGTGGTTCATTCTAAAAAAGGAGAAGGGCAGGAAGTCAATATTCCACAAGAAATCATGAATCTTAGAAAAAAGAATAAAACCGAAAGTTAGAAACCTCCTTCTGAAATATATGAAAAGGAATTGACATCTGCCTCAGGATCATTTGTTGTAGTTGCATGTTTTACCCCTCATAAATTATTACCTGATAAAAAGCTGGTGGAACCAAAGTCTGACGAGACAAGAGAACGCTCATTTCAGTGCCCGGTTTGTAACAAAAAAATCTTTTACAAACCGCAATTTAAGAGGACATGTTGAAACCCATAATCCCCAGAAGAAATATTCTTGTTCAGTGTGCCCTCGAACTTTTAGACGAAAACAAACAATGATACGGCATGTGGCCACACATGATTAAGTTAAAGGTAAAAGATGCAAGAATGCATAAATGTCAGCAGAAAAACGCTTTAGATTTAATTATATATAAGATCATGGTTTTTTAATACATGAAATTAACTCTTTCATTTAAAGCTGAAAAAAGTATATTACTCTTACAATATGTTATTATTCATTTACCACAAACTGTGAAGTTCGGTGATCTCACAAACAGTTATCCACTTGGTTTGGTTGGGCTTCTTTGATATATGATTGATGTGCTTTCAAATTTCAAGCACTTGTTTAATGTGGTCATGTCCCATTATTTGATACTCTAGGGTTTGATCAGTATTTTGTTATTTTTATTGTTAATGTGTTCTTTCTTTCTTTCTTTTTCATTCTTTCTTTCTTTCTTTCTTTCTTTCTTTCTTTCTTTATCAGTTCCCATTCTCTATCTTCTGGTGTATGGGTGTTGTTATTGTTAATCTTCTTCCTTCTCATAAGGAAAATTTGTTGTTGTTGATTATGTAAATAATTAACAAGCTTCATTATGTACATGTACATTGTTTGTTTTGTTGCTTTTTTAAATAGAAATATGTTGAATTGTTTTGTTATTAATTAATGTTAATGTTATTTGTGTAAATTTGGCTGTTTCATGACCTATTAGATTTGTGTGTATTGAAAGGTAAAGTAAATGTAAGTAGTTTTGAACTACAATGTATCAATGATATCCCATTCAGATTCTTTTTCAAATATACAGATGTAGATCCCAAACTTCTATGAAAATTCTGGATGTTTCTTAACAGAAGGGTAAAGAAAGTTTGTTTCTTGTTTTTTAAATATTATAATTTTTCTACAAATGTTTGTGAGTTAATTTTCATGTGTTGAATTTGATCCTTGTTCAGAAAGTTTTGAGCAACTTGTAAAAGAGATCTGAATTTCTTTATATTTTGTTGTGGAGTTATACAAAATTTAGTTGTGGAATGTTCTATTTAAAACTAATTATTTTAGGTTTGTTTTTTTCATTCACAAAAGTAATAAAGACATTTTCACCATATTTTTCCTCCTCCTTTTAGTTCAAAAGTTGTATCGTAAATAAGATGTCTGATTGCAAACACAAACTACAGTACCATAGTGGGCGGTTAGGGCTGGTAGGTCCTACCTTTTCTTTTTTTTATCTTTCATCTTGCTATTTCCACTTAACTCACTCTTGAGCTTACCATTTATATGGTGGATGGGGAAACTTCAATAGAACAAACAAATATACAAGCAGTGCAATAAATTATATCTAATAATAGACCTATACCATCTATCAAGTGTCTTGATACATTTGTTATAGTTGTAGTGAACTTTAAGCAATGTGGAATGAATTGAAATTTTTCATTTGTCATATTTTTCGATTGTTTGAGTTACCCAATGACTTCCAAGTTACAGTTCAGACTGGAAAAAAAGAACAAACTTGAGAGAAAAACAATCCAAACCAATATTTAATATTTTTGTTAATAAATTTATGCAGCCATAGGACCAGGAGCTTTCAAATATTGCATTTCCTTGTTTTTTAAATTTTAACTGATTTCTTCATTCTCAAACATTGTGTAAGAATAAAGAAAGTAGTGTAAAAAGTAAAAAAGAATATATATTATAAATAAAAAGTGTTCAACTATTGTTTCAATTGTCTTGATAAAAATAATAAGGAAATGAATTGCTGTAAAATTAAATGCCACATTCCCTTTGTGTTACTGTTATTACTGTTATTAAAAAAAGAAGATAACATTGATTATGGTTATTGAATTCTTTTTTTGCTTTTGTTGATTGTTTGTCATTCATGTGTTTTTTTTATTCATTTATTACTATTACGCTTAGTATTGTGATATATTACATCACAAGTTCTTTATTTTAAATATGACATATGATATAAAGTAGTAAGAAATGCAGATTTGTGAAATGAGTTTAATTTATAATTTAAAAAAAGCTTTATCTTTATGTAAAGACTATAGTACTACATCATTGTGTTGTACATAACATTGAAATCAACCTAAGTATTATATCAGACCTCTCACTTTATACAATCTTTTTCCTCAAAAAATGGATATTATGCAATTTGTAAAAAGGTAGCGAAAGCGGGGCATTTTCAGGTTTTTAAAATGCCATAACTTTTGAACCCTTGATCTATAAAACTAAAGAATTGGTACATGTATCAATGTTCTTAGAAAAGCAAGCTCTATCCAGATAGAATAATAACTGCTGTCGTACAGATTTACAGATGAAAGTGAAAGAAAGATTAGATTGGACTACCTTATACATATACACTAATAATACATTTTTACAAGTCAACATACATGATAACACGTGTTTAAATGTTAGTTTCTCTAACATAAGTTTGATTTGAGTTTATCTACATCCACAACTAAGGCGATTTTTGGGTTTTAATAGAAGGATGTTCAAAAATTTGCCTGACTGTCAACCGTCATGTACGTACACAGCCAAGGGATCTTTACCCGTGCTCAGACTTTTACTCAGAGTATTGTGATCTGCCCCCATGACCTCAAAACAACGTAAGATAATTTTTCAACCTGTTGGACGCAAACCCACAATCTTTTGGTTGAGAGACTTGACATCTTGTCTCTGGGCCACCGAGTCCTCCTACTAATACTACTATAAATGTAACAGTATCAGTCACACACTTCAATGTAAACACATTAGTATTAACAGTAACTGTAAACTTGATGCATTTATGTAATTAATACATGTGGTACTATGTAGGCTGGCATAAATAAATTCAAAAGATTAATTTCTTTTTCTTTTTAAATTAAATCGATGGCTTCATGCAAGACTTGGGTATCTACACTTTTGTGTACTGTAAGTAAGTTGTAGTTTTGAGAAAATCAAAGGATTTTTTTGTGGGTTTTTGTTCAAATTATTATTATTTTTTTTTCCTTTATGTCAATCATACATGATAAAGTAGTGTTTGCCACACTACAAAAGACAAGCCGTGTAAATTGGTTACAACTTATTAGGGAAACTGCAGAAAATGGAGATGTCCGCTTTCTATGGTGAGTTTTAATCTATCACTGTCGTCGTCACTTATCGGTTTATTGTAAACTTTTGTTAGTTATTTATAGTTATACATGCAGTTCCTGCAGCAATGACCTCAAACAATCATTAGTACTTGTAGTTGTAGCTCTACAATATAAAATTATGATTTGGAGCAGATATGATATATAGTAATAATATAGCATTTCCATGGACATGTGTTACTATTGTTTCTAGTTAGTATTACATGTATCATCAAGCAGAAAAATGCATCTCTGGTCTAGTGGCAGTTAAAGTACCTGTCTCAGGAATGGAGGTCATGGGTTTGAGCCCCGGTTAAGGCCATACCAAAGACTTAACAGCTGTCCTATCATACGCCTTGCATAGGAATAGTATATAAAGCCAAGACTGTCGGTCTAGTGTCAGTATCAGTACATGTAAACATCATGTAATTATAAGGTAGAAAAAACAAATTTGAGCTAGGCAACACCTCCATAATTCTTATGCAACGCATAAGATTTCGAAAGGTACTTGTCTCAGTCACTCCTTTATAATTGTGTTATAAAAGAGGTTAGTTAAAACTTAAAAAATAACCCAACAACATCAATACAGTAACAAACAAACAACAAGCAAGAAATAAGACGTACCACATTCTTGCTTCTGTGGGTTGTTAGGCTAATTTATTTCAACAAACAAAAAATGGGTGCCTTAGCTAATGCTTATGAAAGAGAATCAGATGTTAATTATTAATAGTAGTAACGAGGGTAGATTTTATCTCAAAACTGAGAAAACTTTTTCAACCTTGCCAGGGCTTGAACTTACAGCTTTGGTTAAGTAATGTACAGATAGACAAAATTCACATTAATTAGGTACATACATATCAAAACAGCTAGATTTTCTGTTGTAAAGTCCCGGCACATGGAATTAATAATACATGTGATAGTAATAGAAAATGACATGAAGTAAGTATTTACCATTCATCCTCATCTTCCGGTGTCATTGTCATTGTCTATCGACTGCAGGTTCAGGCAATACATTTCTGGTATTGTCTGATGATGGCACTTGAATGATTCTCATTCTCATACCATTTATTTATGTCCTTGTATGACCTTTTCATTTCAAAGCTTTGGCTTTGCAGATCCGATTATCATAGCGCTTGTCTTTGGTGAACCTCTTTCTTAATATTATTATGCAGGCTTTGGGACATACTCCTTTAAGTTGAACAGTCTTGTTTGCCTTCCATCACGTACATTGTACTTGGAACATTGATTCTGAATCCCACGCTATTGTCATTGTCATAGTCAAAGTCATACGCTTGTAGAAAAGAATAGGGTCCATCTGTTGCCGTCTCTTGTAAACTTGAATTGAAAGATTTGGCCAGGATCCAATCACCTTTTTCACCATGTTCATCTGTTGGCTTTTTGGTTTGTTTTTGAGGTTTTTTGTCGGCTATTTTTTCGCAGCTTGAAGTCAATATATATGAACTGAGTACGGTCCGTAATTTCCACATTATTAATATTATTTGTTTTATTTGGACGCAGTTTTACTGTCCTGGGTGAAATGAATGTTTTTCCATTGTGTGTAACACTTGATGCGTTTATTCTCACGCCAAGTGGGTCGTTGACGGGTTCTGCTGGGTAGGTCCTACTTCTTTTCCTTTCCTTCTTTCACTTATCTGTCATCTTGCTGTTTCTTCTTAATTCGCCATGAGGAGATCAACTGCAATGGTGGAAGGGGTTAATTTCAATGAAAAAGCAGGAAACTCATACCAATTGCAGGATGTTTGCTGTCCACCTCAAGTTCAATCTTCCATCATTGAATTTGAATGGCCAACGTCCACAAATGTGTGCATGATGCATTGATGGGTCTTGGATGCAGGCGGGTCTTGGTGATGAGCAAAACCAGACAGGAATATCATGACCTGTCTCCTACACTTTATACAGTGCAGGACGGTCAACAAAAGACTAGGGAGTTGACTCCAACAGAAATATTTACAAATATAATAAATACAGAGAATCATTCTGAAACCCAAACAAGAACTACTCACTATTCTATTTCTAATTAAATTCTATTGGTTTGAGGAGATTGAATGCTTGAGTAAGCAACAATGTAGAAACATCAGGCAGATTTATAGTGTACAAAGGGAGAGGCAACAACGCCTCCAGATGGAGAGATTGATACTCTGATAGACTTTTGCTTAAGGGAGACAAGGTACACATTTGAGTGAAAATCTCATTTTAACCATAAGCACATCAAATATGCTGTAAAAATGATGTATGGGGTCAGGGAAAAATAATAAATGAGGTGTAAATTGGGCCTCATCTCGCTTTTTCCTTTTTTAACTCGGTGAAAAATTGATTTCATGAGCTGAAATTTGATATATTATTATCTTGTGTCACAAATTGAGAAAAAATTTGTAATAGCTAGCATGATCTCCTTTATGTATTGCATACCTATCTATGTAGCCTGCATCCTCTAAAGAGGGCTTACCCCTACACGCTCAAATAATATTTGTATGATGTCACAAAAGTAAAGGCCTCACAGGTTCCTGCAATCCATGACAAATCAATAAAGTTGAGTGATAAAACTCATCATAACTGACTAAATTTCAAAGATAAAGCCAAAAGCTCTTTGAGGATGTAGATACATTACTTTATCTTTCAGCACGCCAAAAAAATGAAGCCAATCCAATGGGTAGTCGCTGAAAATATTTGTGACACTGAAACATGACCCCCTAAAAAATGCAAATTGAGAAAAACGACAAAAAACATTTTGAACACAAATAACTTCATTTCTAACAGCTTCGTTGATAGGTTAAACAAATTTGTATTGATAATACATTTTTTTAACAATGAGAAAACAACATACATAATTAATAAACTTAAAAATAAAATATGATTCAACCCCAGCTATCCCTCCGCTCCCTAAAAATAAGAGAATCAAACAAAATGACCAAAAAATGCTTTAAATAAAAATAACTAATTTCTAACAGCAGTTGGTAAGTTAAACATGAATATTGATAAAACTACTCTACAACAACGAGAAAGCTAAAAATTATAAACTTGAAAATGAAACACAGCCGCCCTACACCCCCCCCCCACCCCACCCCCCCTCCTCTCCCCCAAAAAAGAAAAAGTATAAATAACATATATCCCCAACAATAAATTTAACCGCAATACATATACCGTGAAGCAAAGCAATTGAGCTGCATAAGAAGGGCCCCTTCTTGTCTTTGGTGCTTGGCTTGTCCCTTGCAGAAGCAGCCTTTCCTAATTCTCGCCTCGTCTTTCTACAGCTTTCTTTCTGCGTCACCAGGCATGCTTCAGCCCACATTTCTCCTCCTTCCTAAGGTCAGGCTTTCAGCTGAAATTTCAAGGTCAAGACCCCACATGAAGGCATGGGGTGGCAACAACACTGTTCCATTCCGTCAACAGCGAAAGCAGTGGCAGCCTCAATCCTTGGCCGGGAAACAAAAATATGTTTAGGGCAACGGAGCCATATCTGGGAATGAAAACTCTCATTAGCATTTTGAGTTTTCCCCAGAAAATATTTCTTCAGTAACTCTGGCTCCGTTAATCTGTTGTACACCTTTTCTACATAGGGAGTTACAGCAGCATTTAAATAGGTGTTTTGGTGGTGTGCTGCAGAAGGGGTCTGACCCGTTGCCTTCGCCCGCTGAAAAAAACACCAGGAGTCTCTTCCTTTCGGACAGAGGTCATAGTGTGGAGCCTAATTGGTGCTTCTACAATGATGGAAGGTGGCCTAGATTCCCGAGCTATTTCCTCCACTTAGCTGTTGCAGCTGCGTACAGCCTTTGTGTAGTAGGCTTGCAGCCGTCCATGTTTCTTGTAACTGGAAGAGATACAATGTCGAATATAGGATTAGGAGAGACCTCTAACTCTAAATGAAATCTGAAAGTAAAAACTGGATACATAAATCTGAGTATATGAGAAGCAGTCATGAATCTGGGGATGAACTAAAAACAATTATCTGAAAGGATAAGACACACAATTCTAAAAATTAAAAACAAAATCATATGAAATATTTGATGATATATATGTACAAAAATGTACTTACCAATGTTAACGTACCCTCTCCTTTCCCATTTAGAGTGACTCCGCGTTTCTTCTCATCAGAAACTGAAGTTCTGAGGGCAGTTCCAAGGCTGCCGGAAAAAACCAAAATAGAAAAGTATGAAATCTTAAATGAACATTTCATTCAGACACGAAGTTATATACACACACATAAATATAATGTATGGGCATGCTTTAGTCTGTCTCAATTTGCACGGTCTTCATTGTTATATATATAAATAGTGATTTATTACCGTTTCGCAAGTGGTTGACGCACTCAGCTTTCTCAATATGCACGTCCCCGTACGGTTTGAGTGCCAGAAGGGAGTTTTACGTTTTCGAATCCCCATCTGAAATCATGGCAGTGTACCACAAGCTGTCGTCTAAGGATCGTGTCCACACTACCCGCGCTGCCTCCACTTCCATTCCCCCAGACGAGCCTTCGTAATTCTTTTGGCATCTTTCACTTTCAGTGTGTGACTGATGCCACTCTCCAAATTCTTCATTGGACAGTCGCTGGCGCATGGTTTTGTAAAGCTGTGGATAGTCCAGAATAAATAGTCAGAACAAGTTATATAATTCCAGTTCCAACAGGGTTCATAGACAATAATTTATAAAAGCAACAACATGACAATATACATCAACCATCATCTTAGTTTAATTTTCAATGAATTCAATAAGCACACTAGAACTTAGAAGAAAAGGGGCAACTGTATATATATAAGGAAACGCCCAATTTTAATGAAGAAGCCTGGTATGAAACAAATTTAAAGGAGATAGGAAAAGAACAGCGGATTGAGATTAATGAGAATGTCGAAACTAAGATCAAAGAAAAGACGAAAGCCCGGAAGAAATGCAGACAAATGAAGAGGCCAGAGGATAGGATAGATTACATGGGTAAACTAAAAGAGTAAAACTTTTAGTAAAAGAAATATCACCGAAAAGGAAGTGATGAAAGTGAAACAGGAACAATTAACAATGAGAAGAGTTTGGAAAAAGACTATTAAATTCAAGAAAGCTACCAGTACCGAGGAAATCAGTCTCTTACTCTTACTTTCATGGGGAGCAATGAAGAGCATGCGAATTGAGACAGACTAAAGCATGCCCTATACGACACTTAAGAACGCGAAACGAAAAATAATGAAGGAAGGCGACAAAATCATGGAAACATGGAGAAAGCATTTTCAGCATTTACATAATCACTCCAGAACGTATGGAACTGGATCAAGGAGTACAGATCAATTTCAATTATTAAGAATCAAAGAATAAAAATGATAGATAACCCAGATAGGATAACTGAAGATGTAAATATCTCAATAGAAGAAATCCAAACATCAAGATGTATACAAATACAAAACAAAGCTAGAATTAGTAGAAATAAGAAAGGCCCCAGGAGCAGATCAAATTTATCCAGAAATGAAATAAAAACCAAGGAAGAGAGGCGGACAAAATACATAAGGAATGGAAGTTAAAACAGGTTCCAGATGACCGGATAAAGGGAACAATGGCACCAATACACAGGAAAGGATCAACAATGGCATTACACGTGGATTGTATTGGAATGCTCAATCTATAGAGGGCTATCACTATTTTCATTAAGCGTACGGTACGAGTTTATGTGAGGATACTACTAGACTAGAAATGAGACTGAGGAAAAAAGTAGAAGATCAGATTGAAGAACATCAGAGCGAATTCAGAACAGGAAGAAATGTAAAGGATCACATATGTACAATAAGAAGATACAAAATACTAATGTTAATAATAGAAAAATTAATTAGAAGAAACATTGACTAGCACTTGTTTTATTGACTTAGAAAAGGCATTTTACACTGTAAGGGGGATGATTTATGGCATTCTTTTAAAAAAATGTAATGAAGAGGAGAATTTAATGGAAATTATTATAATAATAAATATGTTTACAGTAAACCATCATAAACAGTGAGAGTAACTGGAAACTTATCGAAAGAATGTGATGTAGGTATAGGAGTTAGACAGGGCTGTGTTCTTAGCCTTCCTTTCTTTAGCATGTGTATGGATTCAATGCAAGGGCATCACAAAAAATGAAAAAGAATATAGGTCTAGAAACTCAAACTGGTAAACCTTTCAATGCCTTCATTTGCTGATGATTTAGATCTACAATGGAAACCGGTTATAACAAACATGATCGATGGGGGAAAGATTACAGTTCTGTTCTAATGTTATAACCGGTCCCTGTTATAAACGGTAACTGCGCTCATACTGTATTAGCCAATCGGAGGCCAACCATCGTGATGTTATAGCTCTAGATACACATTCTCTCCACCTCTGGTTGTTTTTTATTGTTGGCCTACCGTGCGCTTCAAACACCTGCATTGGGTCTCTTGGAAGTCATGATTGAAATAATATTAGGAATTACTAGGCATATATCTACAGTACACACACTTTTGTGCTTCTGTGGTGCACTTTCCACGTTGACAGAGTCCCGTTATAAGCGGTTTTCCGCTTCCCAATCCCTGTTGTTAGTGTTATAAGGGGGAGACGGCGATGCTCCTATTATAACCAGTTTCCTGTTATATCCGTTGCTGTTATTGATACTTATTGTTATAACTATAAGTGCTGCCTATTGTATTTGACAAATCAGAAAGTGACTTTCCGTATAATATCAACATGCTGAATAATGAACCAAATAAAAGAGGAATGGTAGTAAATGCAAAGAAAACAACATGCTAATCTAGTACAGAAAAGGAACACTAAAACACAAAATCTTAAACTGGGCAGAGAGAAGTAAGAATAAGTTCAAAGCTACACTTTCATAGGGGTAATGATTAATTCAGAGGGAAACGTAAGAGAAAAAATCAGCCGGAGACTCCATTGGGCAATGACAATATAATATACATATTATATATAAACCTTCTAGGAAAGGATTTTTTTTAGGTAAATAAGAATCGTGAATAAAAACCAAAACGGCAGCACATGTATACAACACATTTTATTATCCTTCTCTTCTCTATGGCTATGAAACCTGGACCTTAGACAGTAAGGCATTCAATGAAGTACAAGCAGTTGGAATAATATATGTGTAGGCCTATATAGGAAGAGTAGTAGGCCTACTATTTTAGTAGAGAAAACTAAAACTAAAAGAGACAAATCAGAAACACAACAATACATAGTAAAAGATCAAACCAAAGCTGATAGCATAAAAACTAAACAAGAAGTGCATGCAAATTAAGTCAGATGGTTTGGGCATGTAAACAGAATGGATGATATTTTATTATTGATAAGAGAATAGCTAAATCAGGACACAGTGTTAAAACCCAAGGTAAAAAACCAAAAAGTAAACCTTGGGGAAAGCGGGGAAGAAGATATAAAGAAGTCATTAAAACAAATTTAACCGTCACAGAAGAAACAGAACGTGTCAATACAGGCTAGCCTGGAGAAAGATCATTTCGGGTATTTAAACCCATAAACCGGAAGAAAGATAAAAAGAAAGAAAGGATAACTTTGTTTATTGCAATGAGATATTTTCAAACTCAGCGCTAACATTTCCCTTTTGCGTTTTACAGGCTTGGCACTCGTATGATTTCTTTCCGTAGGCTGCAAATGCACACTAGAAATGGTGGGTTGTTTAATGGAGATGTAGTAAAAAGCATTCAATAAAAATTCATGTACATATGAAAACGCGTATGTATAAATATAAGTTAATTAAAAATCCAATTCCGTTTACAAAGTTTCTTTCTCTCTTTATCAGCTCCCTTTCTACCTTCCGGTGTTTGGGTGTAGATGCCCGAAATGATCTTTCTCCAGGCTGCCCTGTCCTGATATTTTCTATTTCCTTCCCTGAAAGTCAAATTTATTTGCTTTAATGCCTCTTTTATATCTTCTTACCGCTTTCTCCGAGGTCTGCCTTTTGGTTTTTTACCATGAGTTTTAGCACTGTATACTGATTTAGCTATTCTATTGTCCTTCATTCTGTTTACATGCCCAAACCATCTCAGTTGGTTTATTTCTATCTTACTTTTTATGCCATCTGCTATGGTTTGATCTCTTATTGTTGTGTTTCTGATTTTGTCTCTTTTAGTTCTCCCTACTACTCTTCTTAGATATTTCATTTCAACTGCTTGTACTCTACTGTATTCTCTACTGTCTAGGTCCAGGTTTCGCTGCCATAGAGGAGAGCATGACAATAAACTGTGTTGTATACTGCCATTTTAGTTTTTGTTGACAATTCTTGTTTACCTATAAATGCCTTTCCTAGATAGTTATATATTGTCGGGCGGTTGGCAGGCGCTGTTAGTAGGTCTTACTCCTTTTCTTTCCTTCTTTCTTCACTTATCTTTCATCTTGCTGTTTCCTCTTAATTCACTTTGAGTTCACCGCAATGGTGGACGGGGTAAATTTCAAAGAAACAAACAAACAAAAGTTCTATATAGTCCTTGCCTTTTGGATTCTCAGGATGATTTTTTCTCTTAGTTTTCCCTCTGAGTTAATCATCACTCCTAGGTAATTGTAGCTTTGAACTTGTTCTAAATTCTCCCTGTCCAATTTAAGATTTTCTGTTTTAGCTTCCCTAGTTACCAGCATTGTTTTGGTTTCCTTTGCATTTACTCTCATTCCTCTTTTATTTCATTGTTCATAATGTTGATATTCGGCTGAAGGTCACTTTCTGATTTTCCAAACAGAACTAAATCATCAGCAAATGAAAACATTGCTACATTTACTGGTTTGAGCTTCCACATACCTACATTCATTCTCTTCATTTTTGAGGATGCCTTTGCGACTGAATCCATAAATGTAATAAACAAAAGAGGACTTAGGCTACTATCCTGAGTTACTTCTATATCTACATCAAATTCTTCAGATACATTTCAAGCTACTCTCATTGCACATGTTGGTTTATTGTAAAA
>JAXRKP010001555.1:107500-113258 GCA_037039925.1 Doris montereyensis | reverse complement strand
TTTCAACTCTTGTAGACATTGCTACTCTTCAAGTCACATAGAAGGGTTATATTATCTAGTATCTTGTTTTCGACAAAGCCAAAAGTAGAGCTACTTTGTGAGGGTGTTTGATTTTTAAATCTGTTGTAGGAACTAATATATAAAACAAGATTAGACCCCACGCATTGAGTAGGTTGTGATTCGATATTGACGAAACATCCCAAGAACAAAAGATTAAACACCCTGACTTGCAGTGTCTGTATTAATCAACCTGACTTGCAGTGTCTGTATCCATCAATCTGACTTGCAGTGTCTGTATCAATCAACTTGCTCTGTATTAATCAACCTGACTTGCAGTGTCTGTATCCATCAACCTGACTTGCAGTGTCTGTATCAATCAACCTGACTTGCAGTGTCTGTATCAATCAACCTTACTTGCAGTGTCTGTATCAATCAACCTTACTTGCAGTGTCTGTATCAATCAACCTGACTTGCAGTGTCTGTATCAATCAACCTTACTTGCAGTGTCTGTATCAATCAACCTGACTTGCAGTGTCTGTATCAATCAACCTGACTTGCAGTGTCTGTATCAATCAACCTTACTTGCAGTGTCTGTATCAATCAACCTTACTTGCAGTGTCTGTATCAATCAACCTTACTTGCAGTGTCTGTATCAATCAACCTTACTTGCAGTGTCTGTGTCAATCAACCTTACTTGCAGTGTCTGTGTCAATCAACCTTACTTGCAGTGTCTGTATCAATCAACCTGACTTGCAGTGTCTGTATCAATCAACCTTACTTGCAGTGTCTGTGTCAATCAACCTTACTTGCAGTGTCTGTGTCAATCAACCTTACTTGCAGTGTCTGTATCAATCAACCTTACTTGCAGTGTCTGTGTCAATCAACCTTACTTGCAGTGTCTGTATCAATCAACCTTACTTGCAGTGTCTGTATCAATCAACCTCATGTTAGCTAACAAACGTTTTGTACAGGCTTTCAGAGTGTGAAGAACTCCCTTAAGACATGACAATGACTTTGTACACAGACAAGATGGGATGAACAGATTCAGAACAACAAGACAAATCAACTGAAAACGCGATGCGTTATAAACAGTCCCATGTTTGTTCACATGTTTGTCTGGACCCAATGACTGGCTTGAACATTTTCCAAGTCTAAATAGAATCTAGATCGCTGTTAAAGATCTTAACACCATAGTCAAGTTAAATATCTAAATTGTGAATATACCAGACATTATATTAATGCCGGCTGAGAAAAGAAAGTATTAGAGCTAAATTGCTCAATTTTAATATAATCTAGGCTTTTACTAAGTTCTACGTGATTTTTAACAGGATCGAGATGTAAGTTTAAGCGCCATTGTAATACAAATAATATTTATTAGAATTATGCATGAATTATACTTAATGTTTAAAAACAAAATTCAGACATCAAATTGCTAAGTAGATCTAGATCTATATAAATCAAAATGGTATACCTGTAACATAAACAATTTCAGGATGCAGAATGGAGAAAATTACAATATTCGGGTTGGAGAAAATCACAGAATGTGGGTTAGAGAAAATCACAGGATGTGGGTTGGAGAAAATCACAGGATGTGGGTTGGAGAAAATCACAGGATGGGTTGGAGAAAATCACAGGATGTTGGTTGGAGAAAATCACAGGATGTGGGTTGGAGAAAATCACAATGGCAGGAGGCGGGTTTGAGACACTCATGTTATGCGGGTTGGAGAAAATAGGAATGGTATGGATGCAGGTTGGAGTAAAATTAGATAAATGCGGGTAGGAGAAAATCAGAAGATGCCAGTTGGAGAAAATCACAGACAGCATATCTATTATACTCTGTGATAACACCGATGTCATATCTATTATACTCTATGATAACACGGACATCATATCTATTATACTCTATGATAACACCGATGTCATATCTATTATAGTCTATGATAACACCGGTGTCATATTTATTATACTCTATGATAACACCGATGTCATATATATTATACTCTATGATAACACCGACATCATATCTATTATACTCTATGATAACACCGACGTCATATCTATTATACTCTATGATAACACCGACATCATATCTATTATACTCTATGATAACACCGATGTCATATCTATTATACTCTATGATAAAACATATATCATAAATATTATACTCTATGATAACACATATATCATATCTATTATACTCTATGATAACACATAGATCATATCTATTATGCTCTATAATAACACAGACATTATATCTATTATGCTCTATAATAACACAGACATCATATCTATTACGCTCTATAATAACACAGACATCATATCTATTATACTCTATAATAACACAGACATCATATCTGTTATGCTCTATAATAACACAGACATCATATCTATTATGCTCTTTAATAACACAGACATCATATCTATTACGCTCTTTAATAACACAGACATCATATCTATTATGCTCTATAATAACACAGACATCATATATATTATGCTCTTTAATAACACAGACATCATATCTAGTATGCTCTATAATAACACAGACATCATATCCATTATGCTCTATAATAACACAGACATCATATCTATTATGCTCTATAATAACACAGACATCATATCTATTATGCTCTATAACAACACAGACATCATATCTAGTATGCTCTATAATAACACAAACATCAAATCTATTATGCTCTATAGTAATACGGATATCAAATAGAATATATTTTCTTAATAACACCGACATCAAATATATTATGCACTGTGATAACAGTGATATCATATCTATTATTCTTCGTGATAACACTGACATCATTCCTTTTATGCTCCGTGATAGCACCAACATTGTATCCATTATGCTCTTCGACAACACGACATCATATCGATTATGCTCTGTAATAACAGCTACAATATATCGATTATGTTCTGTGATAACACTGACATCATATCGATTATGTTCTGTGATAACACTGACATCATATCGATTATGTTCTGTAATAATATCGACATCATATCGATTATTTTCTGTAATAACATCGACATCATATCGATTGTGTTCTGTGATAACATGGACATCATATCGATTATGTTCTGTAATAACATCGACATCATATCGATTATGCCCTGTAATAACATCGACATCATATCGATTATGTTCTGTGATAAAACTGACATCATATCGATTATGTTCTGTAATAAAACCGACATCATATCGATTATGTTCTGTAATAACACTGACATCATATCGATTATGTTCTGTAATAACATCGACATCATATCGATTATGTTCTGTGATAACACTGACATCATATCGATTATGTTCTGTGATAACACCGACATTATATCGATTATGTTCTGTAATAACATCGACATCATTTCGATTATGTTCTGTGATAACACTGACATCATATCGATTATGTTCTGTAATAACATCGACATCATATCGATTATGTTCTGTGATAACACTGGCATCATATCGATTATATTCTGTGATAACACCGACATCATATCGATTATGTTCTCATCATATCGATTATGTTCTGTAATAACATCGACATCATATCGATTATGTTCTGTGATAACACTGACACCATATCGATTATGTTCCGTGATAACACCGACATTATATCGATTATGTTCTGTAATAACATCGACATTATATCGATTATGTTTTGTGATAACACCGACATTATATCGATTATGTTCTGTGATAACACCGACATTATATCGATTATGTTCTGTGATAACATCGACATTATATCGATTATGTTCTGTGATAACATCGACATTATATCGATTATGTTCTGTGATAACATCGACATCATATCGATTATGTTCTGTGATAACACCGAGATTATATCGATTATGTTCTGTGATAACACCGCCATTGTATCGATTATCTTCTGTGATAACACCGACATTATATCGATTATGTTCTGTGATAACATCGACATTATATCGATTATGTTCTGTGATAACATCGACATTATATCGATTATGTTCTGTGATAACACTGACATCATATCGATTATGTTCTGTGATAAAACCGACATTATATCGATTATGTTCTGTGATAACACCGCCATTGTATCGATTATGTTCTGTGATAACACCGACATTATATCGATTATGTTCTGTGATAACATCGACATCATATCGAATATGTTCTGTGATAACACCGACATTATATCGATTATGTTCTGTGACAACACCGACATGCTATTGATTATGTTCTGTGATAACACCGACATCATATCGATTATGCTCTTCGACAACACCGACATTATATCGATTATGTTCTGTGATAACACCGTCATCATATCGATTATGCTCTGTAATAACAGCTACATCATATCACTTAAGCTCCGTGATAACACCCACATATTAATTATTCTCCTTCATAGCATCGATAGCATATGCAGTATGCTCCGTGATAGCACCAACATCATGTCAATTATTTCCCTTGATAGAACAGACAAAATATCGATTACGTTTTTTTATAGCACCGACATCATATCGATTATGCTCCTTAATAGCACCGACATCACATAAATTATGTTCCTTGATAACACCGACATCATATAAATTATGTTCCTTAATAACACCGACATCATATCAATTATGTTCCTTGATAACACCGACATCATATAACTTAACATGTTTGTCATGTCTAGCAGTTTCCTTTCAAACACGTTAATAAAAATGACTTTTAATTGACAGTTTCCTTTTTACACACATTGCTAAAATGACTTTTCATTGACAGTTTCCTTTTACACACATTGCTAAAATGACTTTTCATTGACATTTTCCTTCTACACACGTTAATAAAATGACTTTTCATTGACAGTTTCCTTCTACGCACATTGCTAAAATGACTTTTCATTGACAGTTTCCTTCTACACAGGTTAATAAAATGACTTTTCATTGACAGTTTCCTTTTACATACGTTAATAAAATGACTTTTCATTGACAGTTTCCTTCTACATACGTTAATAAAATGACTTTTCATTGACAGTTTCCTTCTACACAGGTTAATAAAATGACTTTTCATTGACATTTTCCTTTCGAACACGTCAATAAAATGACTTTTCATTGACAATTTCCTTTCAAACACGTTAATAAAATGACTTTTCTTGACAGTTTCCTTTCAAACACGTTAATAAAATGACTTTTCATTGACAGTTTCCTTTCAAACACGTTTATAAAAGGATTTTTCAGTGACATTTCCAATCACGTTTATAAAATGATTTTTCAGTGACATTTCCAATCACGTTTATAAAATGATTTTTTCAGTGATATTTCCAACCATGTTAATAATATGATTTTTCAGTGACATTTCCAAACACGTTTATAAAATGATTTTTCAGTGACATTTCCATCACGTTTATAAAATGATTTTTTGTGACATTTCTAATCACGTATATAAAATGATTTTTCAGTGACATTTTCAATCACGTTGTTTATAAAATGACTTTTCAGTGACATTTCCCCAACACGTTTATAAAATGACTTTTCAGTGACATTTCCCCAACACGTTTATAAAACGACTTTTCAGTGACATTTCCCCAACACGTTTATAAAATGACTTCATTGACAGTTTTTTGCACTGCTTAGCTACAGTACGCTGCACTTAGTTTGTTATGTTGCTAGACACGGTGGTGGCGGGTACATTGCCTGGCAAAATTGACTATGCATGGTTCTTGATTTAGCCAAGATATGTTGGTCATTTAAGATTTGTAACCAACTTTCCTGTCCTATT
>JAXRKP010001555.1:77500-102500 GCA_037039925.1 Doris montereyensis | reverse complement strand
TAGAACTTAAATTAGTACCACGGCCTGGAGCTGTTGGTCACAGTCCGGCTAATGAGTGAGCTTGGTACTCCTACAAACTACACGCGGGCTATGTCAGTAACGTCACATCTGTAAATTCGTTTGAAGATGTCGAAAAAGAAACTCCTGAAGGAGATAACAGTGAACGACAAAAACCGATGAGGAAAGGAAAAAAAAACCCAAAAAACACGCATGCAATTGTGGTGTGAATTTCAAATTAAATCTCCCCCCACCCCCTCCCTCACCAAAACAACAGCAGCATATTTAGATGTTGTGACACTTTTTTTATGTTATGTTCTTTATTTTGACATATTGAAATATTCAAGAAAACTTGTGTGTGTGTGTGTGTGTTTACTGTGTGTGTGTGTGTGTTGTGATGCATTTAGTAACTAGTAGACTTCCTTTCTCTGAAACCAACGAGATCTCTTTAGTGTGTGCATGGAGTGGGAAATCAAATTTCATCAAATAAATGTCTGAAACCATTGCCAACACCAATAACACCAATAAACGAATAATATAGAAAAAGTGCGACATTGTATGTCTCGCAAATGTAAAACTGATAGAGCTCCAAATTATTTAAAGGACCTGATCTCTGGTTATGTTCCATCTCGCCAACTGAGATCTACAAATTAATTTTTGTTAAACGTTCTCCCAAAGAATGGCCTGACAAAACTGTCACTGCGCTCTTTTAAATACGCACGTCCTCACGTCTGGAATTTTCTGTCGCTGTCAATACGATCTGACACGTCAGAAAGACACCTTTACAAAACACCTGAAAATATACCTCATGCGATGCTTCTTAGAAGAAGAGTAATTGTTT
Source organism: Doris montereyensis (assembly GCA_037039925.1). Classification (NCBI taxonomy): domain Eukaryota; kingdom Metazoa; phylum Mollusca; class Gastropoda; order Nudibranchia; family Dorididae; genus Doris; species Doris montereyensis. Next base: position 101,662 of record JAXRKP010001555.1, on the reverse strand, counting down.
TAAGTATGCAATTTTAATTCATGTACCATACACCTTTATAAATGATATTATGCTTCCATGCATTTATTTATTTATTTATTTATCTGTTTATTTATTTATTGATTGATTGATTTATTTATTAATTTGTTTATTTATTTATTTATTTATTTATTTATTAATTTATTAACTTATTAATTCATTTATTTAATTATTTATTTTGGTATATTTCCATTGCTCATGTTTTTCTTACTATGTATGTATAAATGTGCCTTAGAGCTGTCGTACGATAGGAATGGGCGCTATAGAAATGAATTATATTATTATTATTATTATTATTATTATTATTATTATTATTATTATTATTATTATTATTTATTATTATTATTATTATTATGACCAAAGCTACCACTCAGCAATCAAAGAGGAGTTACTTCAAGAGTGACAAACTCATCTTAGTAATTAGCAACGTCTTCCTTCCCTTGAGTTTCAATGAAATAAACAAACATAATAATATATCACACTCTCCACCGCCTATGATGATATTGTGAATGTGTCGACTCTCTCGAAAGAGGTTTATGCCCACAAGGGCACACGCATCTGTTATGCCTTTCTTGGAGGAGTTGTGACTTGTTGTCGTTTATCATATCAGCAACAACGGTAAATAGATATCTCTGTTTATATTCCAAACGTCTAGTGTGATATCTTGAATGAAAACTGATGATATTTTTGACATAACTGTTTGATGAGTGGAACATGTCTAGTGTGATATCTTGAATGAAAACTGATGAGATTTTTGACATAACTGTTTGGTGAGTGGAAAATGTCTAGTGTGATATCTTGATTGAAAACTGATGAGATATTTGACATAACTGTTTGGTTAGTGGACAATGTCTAGTTTGCACGTTTTCCCCAATTTGTTTCTTTATGTTGTGGATGTGTTTTCGTTTTTCTTCTTTCTGTATTTGTTCTTTTTCTAGTATTTTCTCTTATTCCTCTTCCTCCTTTTGTTTTTAGTTCCTGTTACTATTCTTGTTCTTGCTCTTGTTTATTTTTTTATTGTTGTGTTTGGTTGTTGTTTTTATTGTTGTTTTTCTTCTTCTTCTTCTTCTTTTCTTCTTCTTCTTCTTCTTCTTCTTTCTTCTTCTTCTTCTTTATCTTCTTCTTTCTTTTTGGAACTTCTTCAAGCTTCTTCTTTTTCTTCTTCTTCTTCTTCTTCTTCTTCTTCTTCTTCTTCTTCTTCTTCTTCTTCTTCTTCTTCTTCTTCTTCTTCTTCTTCTTCTTCTTCTTCTTCTTCTTCTTTTTCTTCTTCTTCTTCTTCTTCTTCTTCTTCTTCTTTTCTTCTTCTTCTTCTTCTTTCTTCTTCTTCTTCTTCTTCTCTTCTTCTTCTTCTTCTTCTCTTCTTCTATCTTCTTCTTCTTCTTCTTCTTCTTCTTCTTCTTCTTCTTCTTCTTCTTCTTCTTCTTCTTCTTCTTCTTCTTCTTCTTCTTCTTCTTCTTCTTCTTCTTCTTCTTCTTCTTCTTCTTCTTCCTCTTCTTCTTCTTCTTCTTTCTTCTTCTTCTTCTTCTTCTTCTTCTTAGTTTTTCTTCTTCTTCTTCTTCTTCTTCTTCTTCTTCTTCTTCTTCTTCTTAGTTCTTCTTCTTCTTCTTCTTCTTCTTCTTCTTCTTCTTCTTCTTCTTCTTCTTCTTCTTCTTCTTCTTCTTCTTCTTCTCCTAGTTTTGATGTAAAGAAGTAGTTCTTCTATTGAACGTAGTCTTCTTCTTCTTCTATCTCATCTCGTTAATCCTAACCAACTTCTTATTCTTCTTCAGTCTTCTTAAACTATTATTGCTTCTTCTTCTTCTTCTTAGTATTATCCGTTTTTTATTTCTTGCGTCAAGAGGCTTATTCGGAACCTTATTCTTTTTCTTCTTCTTCTTCTTCTGTATTCTTCTTCTTGATTCTTCTTCTTCTTCTTGTTCTTTTCTTCTTCTAGATATTTTCATTAATTATCTTATTATTATTATTATTATTATTATTATTATTATTATTAGTATTATTATCCTTCTTACCTTCTTCTTCTTATTTTATTATTCTTCTTAATTTTAATTATGAAAAATTATTATTATTATTATTATGTTATTCAAATTATATTATTATTATTATTATTATTTTATTATTATTATTATCTCATCTAGTATTAATCCTAACCAATTATTATCAGAAACTTCTATATTGAATTATCAGTAAAATTTGAACATTCGTTATTTTGATTCATCTCTTATTTTGATATCACTCAAAATTATTGTTGCTTGGTCCTAACGCTGAAAATGATTCGTTGATGACAAGTCGCCAGCAGCAGTCAGCTCAGAAGTCCGTTTTCTGAAACAGTTAAACGTCAGATTTTGTTAACACGGAACCTCGTGGCTGAATATAGTTATTGAGATCAGTGATTAAAAAGCAATTATAATCAGTACGGATGTATCATTAGATTCTAATGATAATTATCATTATCATTCTTTTGAACATTATAGATATCATTATTATTATTATTATTATTATTATTATTATTATTATTATTATTATTATTATTATTATTATTAATTATTAGAGACAATGGTATTATTATTATTATTATTATTATTATTTTTATTATAATTATTATTATTATTATTATTATCATATTTTTATCATTATTTTATATTATTATTATTACTATTATTACATTATTATTATTATTATTATTATTATTATTATTATTATTATTATTATTATTATTATTATTATTATTATTATTATTATTATTATTATTATTATTATTATTATTATTATTATTATTATTATTATTATTATCATTATTATATTATTATTATTATTAATATTATTATTTTTAATAGTTTATTATTATTATTATTATTGATTATATTATTATTATTATTATTATTATTATTATTATTATTAGTATTGGTAATAGTATTATTATGCAATTATTATTAGTAGTATTATTATTAATTAGTATTGATTAAATATTAATATCATTATTATTATTATTATTATTATTATTAGTATTATTATTATTAGTATTAGATTCAATAGGTAGCAATTAGTTATTAGCAGCAGTAGCAGCTGCCTTGTATATAGATTCAATGAGCAGCAGGTCTTTAGCTGTATTAGCAGCAATCATGGCTAGCAGCAGCAATGACCAGCAGCAGCAGCAGCAGCAGCAGCAGCAACATAACTAGCAGCAGCAGCAGCAGCAGCAAGTAGCAGCAGCAGCAGTGCTGAACAGCAGCAGTCGCAGCTGCAGCAGCACTAGCAATAGCAGCAGTAAGCAGTCAGCAGTAACAGCAGTAAATAATAGTTGTAGTAGCAATAGCAGATTCAGCAGCAGCAGCAGCAGTAGCAGTAGTAGCAGCAGTCAGTGGCTAGTAACATAGTAGTCAGTAGCAGGAAGTAGTAGCAGCAGTCAGTAGCAGCAAACAGAGCAGTAGCAGCAACTTGTCAGTAGTAGTAGCAGCAGTAGCAGTAGCAGCAGCAGCAAAATAGCAGTTCAATGTAGCAGTAGTTCTAGTAGCAGTCACTTGGAGTAGCAGTAGTGTATTCTGTCAGCAGTAGCAGTTCTAGTAGTAGTAGCAGCAGTAGCAGGAATCATTATATTAGCAGCAGTAGCAGCAGTAGCAGCAGCAGCAGTAGTTAGCAGCGGTTTAGCAGTAGTAGTAGTAGTAGTAGTAGTAGTATTAGTAGTAGTAGTATAGTAGTAGTAGTAGTAGTAGTAGTAGTAGTAGTATTATCATTAATATTATTATTATTATTATTATTATTATTTATTATTATTATTATTATTATTTATTTATTATTATTATTATTATTAATTTATTATTATTATTATTATTATTAATTATAGTTATTATTATTATTATTATTATAATTATTATTATTATTATTATTATTATTATTATTATTATTATTATTATTATTATTATTATTATTATTATTATTATTATTATTATCATTATTATTATTATTATTATTATTATTATTCTTTATTATCATTATTATTATTATAACCGTCTCTACTATTATTATTATTAATTATTATTATTATTATTATTACCGTATTATTATTATTATTATTATTATTGTTATTATCATTAATGCCATTTAATATATATTATTTATTATATTTTTAATGCCATTTCTTTAACAACTGAGGTTACATTTGTTGTATTTTATTATTTATAGTGCATTTGCTTAACATTTAAATTCATTGACATGGATTATGAGGTTATTATTAGATTTAGTAGCAGGTTGCATTTGTTGTACCATTAATGCCATTTACTTGAAGATTTAGTTGCATTTGTTGTATATTTACATTAAAGCCATTTACTGGAGACATGAGCAGTTTGTAGTAGTAGTTTAGTAGTAGCAGTAGCAGTATCATTGAGAATTCAGTAGTAAAACAGGGAAACCTCTGATAATTTAGTTTTGAGTTAGCTATTAGGCAGCAACTTATGTTTTGATTTACTATTTGCCTTGCATATTTAGTAGTGTAAACAGAAAACAATAGTTTAATCTGGGTTGATTTAAACTATTAAAGTCATTTTGGGACTATTTTATGAAAACATGTTTTTAACTAAGACAATCAAAAGCAGCAGTTGAGGGGTGATGAACACTTTTTTGTTTCTCAATTTACATAACCTTGTATATTAGCATTTGGTAATACAGTAGGTGTGAACATAAAAGTTGTTCAATTGTATTTGCATACAGTATTTTTGATAGTAGTAGTAGTATAAATAGTAACATAACGAGTACACTTGTAGTAGTAGAACATAACTAGTCTTGTAGTTGGAAACTAATTATTAACATAACTCTTGTCTTGTCAAAGTAACTGTATCAACATAGCTCTTGTCTTGTCACATTTGGAACTAAATATAATATAACCTTGTATTGTACACTTGGTAATTATTAACATAACTCTAGTAGTAGTAGTAGTAGTAGTAGTAACTCTTGTCTTGTAGTATTAGTAGTAGTAGTCAGTAACTAAGTAGTAACATAACTCTTGTAGTAGTAGTTATTAACATAGTAGTCACACTTGTAACTAAGTATTAACTCTTGTCTTGTCATTGGAACTAAGTCAAAATAACTCATGTCACACTTGTGTCATAACACACTTGGAACCAAAATAAAATAATCTGTAAATATTAATATTTTGTTGGGATTATTATTCTTGTCACACTTATTAACTATATATCAACATAACTCTTATTAACTTGTCTTGTATTAACTAAATATCAACATAGTAGTCACACTTGTAACTAAGTATCAAAATAACTCATGTAGTACACTTATTAAGTATCAAAATAACTTATTATTACACTTGGAACAAAGTATCAACATAACTCTTGTATTACACTCGAACTAAGTATCAACACAACTTTGTATTATCGTATTATTATTATCAACATAACACTTAACTTGTCGCATATACACAAGAAAGGAAGTTTATTATTATTTATCCCGTTATTATTATTATTATTAACAGGACGCTATTATTATTGTGCCAAACATATTACTTGTATTTTCGCCTATTAGACGGACGGGGGGGGGTGAGGAGACACATTATTATTATTATTATTATTATTATTATTATTATTACTTGAAACTTTTTATTATTATTTTGTATTATTAATGTATTTTTATCATTATTAATTATTAACACTATAACCGTTTTATCTATTAATTTGCTTAACACTATAACCGTCAATCATATAGTTAATTAACACTATAACCGTCTTTATCATATAGTGAAGAGGCTATTATTATTATTATTATTTTATTAACATATAAACATCATATACATGATTGCATAATTTATTAACACTATTATCATTAGTGAATATTATTAAACATATATTGCACTTAAACGTCTTTATCATATTACATTAACACATGCACACATGTATGGATCTTGCTTTTTTTGCTTAACACTTATATGTCATTGACATGATTTTGCATTTCATATATACAAACACACTAATGCCATTGCCAGTAAACATGACAGATTTGTTGTACATTTACATATACCATTGATATCCACAAGATATAAAAGAAAGTCCAAACAGGTTTACATTTGAATACTGCTTCACATTAATCATGACGAGACATGACAGGAAATAATGGCCTTGGTCATTTGTTGTATATTTCCATTAATATTTGTTTTGCATTTATATGAAAAACACACTTCATGAGGACACCTTTTTTTCTAGATTTGTGTCATTGATGTACACAAACATGTCCCTTGATACAGTTAAACTAACACACATAAAACAACTCTGATAATTTAGTTTTTATGTTCTCCTCATGTTAGAGGCACTTATTATCGAAAGCCCTCTGATAATTTAGTGTTGTTACAGAGTTAAACTATTAAAGCCTCTGATAATTTAGAGTTAAACTATTAAAACCTCTGATAATTTAGTCTTTTGAGTTAAACACTATATAAAGCCTCATTAATTAAATATGTCATGACAACATAAATGACTTAAAAACATGTTTTTAGACTAAGACAATATGGGATTTTATACGCTTTTTACACGAATATACACACACATATACACAAACATGATACACACACATTTTTGTTACACACATATACTCATATACAGAGATGTATATTAACCCACACTATAACACACAGGTACACAAACATATACACACATATGCACATACAAACACATTTGCACACACTATACACTTGGAACACACGCAACATACACACACATATATACACACATATACACAAACATACACACATATACACAATCACAAATACACAACCTTATCTTGTCACATTTCACACTATACACACACATATGTACATACAATATCAATATATATACATTACACACAAACTCTACACACACACACACACATAAACATTACACACATAACACATATTACATAACAACACATAAACACACATATAGTACATGTCACACATAAACACACATGACAATAATTACACATATAGACACATATACAAACATTTAACTCTTGTCACACATATACACATTTACACACACACATACAAACATAACTCTTGTCTTGTCACACTTGCAAAACTATACACACATATCAACATACACTCTTGTCTTGTCACACTTGGAAACTAAATATCACATATAACACACACATATACACACATAACTAAGTATCAACATAAAAATCTTGTCTTGTCACACATATATGCAAACATATACGCAAAATGTAACTCTTGTCTTGTCACACATATAACTATAAACACACATCACACAAACATATACACTTGTCACACTTGGAACAAACACAGTATCAACATACACTCAAACATCTTGTCACACTTGGATCCACAAACATATAAACACACATATACTACACAAATACACACACTTATGCACATACCTAATTATCAACATAACTCTTGTCTTGTCACACATATGCACAAATATATACACAAAAATACTATCAACATATACTCAAACATTGTCACAAATGTACACAAACTCTATATACACACATATACACACATATTAACACATAAACACACATATACACACACATATACTATTTCAAACATATACAAACTAATTATACAACATAACTCAAACACTTGTCACACATATACACAACTAAGTTTCAAAATAACTCTTGTCATGTCACACACATATTGCACTACATATACACACAATATACAAACATATACATATACACACTCAAATACACACACATATGCACATTTACAAGGGACACACGTCTTGTCACACACACACAAAAATTAATACACTTGACATATACAAAACATATAAACTCACGTCTATGTCACACTTGGAACTAAGTATCACACATATGCTCACACTTGTCGTCTTTGCACACAATTTGCACACAAAATATACACAAAACATATATTAATCTTAAACACGAATCACACTTATACACAAACATATACACACACATATACACAACATAACTCTTTACACATAATGGATTTACAAACATATAAACACACATATACAGACACACGTATATACAAACACAGGCCTATGCAACACATAAACAAACTTTACACACACATCACAAACATATATACAAACACTTGTACACACACACACACTCACACGTGAATTTGCATATACACTATATACGACATATACATACACTCATAACAAATACACGCCTATGCACACACACACACACATATATCTACACATGTATACAAACACACTCGTGGAACTAACACAAACATTATCAACATAAACATACACGCATTAACTTGTCGTAAACATGCACACACACATACAAAAGATAACATATAGACATCAAAACTTCTTAACTCTCTCTCTCCATCTCTCGGCCATTAATCTCTCTCTCTCTCTCTCTCTCTCTCTCTCAATCTAGAGCTCTGTCTCTGTCTGTCAACTGATCTAGAAGTGATGTCTTGTCTTCTCTCTCTCTTCTCTCTCTCTCTCTCTGCATCTCTCTCTCTCTGTGTGTGCTCTGTGTGTCTGTGTGTCTCTCTGAGTTTGTGTCTCTCTCTCTCTGTGTCTGTCTCTGTCTCTCTCATGGCCGTCTCTATCTCTGTCTACTGAACAGGACTCTGTCTCTTCTCTCTCTCTGTCAACTCTCTCTCTCTATAGTCTCCAAACATATTACTTGTACCCATTTTCGCCTCATTTGAGACGGACGTGTGGGGGGTGAGTGTCTGTGTGTCATGAGTCTGTCTGTCTGTCTGTCTGTCTGTCTGTCTCTCTCTATCTTTCCCAGGCAATCTCGAGTCCTCTCTCTCTCTCTCTCTCTCTCTCTCTCTAAAAATCGCCAGATATACTAATCCACCAAAGAATATTTGAATAAAAAAAAATCGACTGTGAAACTTTTTATTATATAGGCCCCACAAATAAAAAAGGAAATGAAAAAGAAAACAAAAAGGAGAATAAAATTGGAATAATTGAATTACAACACAATCAATTGAAAACAATTTCTATCAATCTATCACATATATACACACATATGCACAAATATATATATATATATATATTCAATATACATCATATATACATCTATATACATACACATATACACACATATAGTTCTATTCATCTATCTATTTATATCTACATCTATTTTATTTATCTCTCTCTCTCTCTCTCATCTACACTCATATACACATACACTCTCTCTCCTACACAAACATATCACTCATTGCACACACTGTATACACACAAATATTGCTACTTCTTCTCTCATACATATACTCACATATACTCTCTCTCTCTCTCTCTCTCTCTCTCTACTCTCTCTCTACTCACTTATACATACATATATATATACACATATACACAAATATACATACACATATACAAAAACATATACACTCACACACATATACATATATACACACATATACAAACATACACCTCTCACTCACACATATACTCTCATCTCATCTTCTCTCTCTCTCTCTCTCTCATCTTTCTCTCTCTCTCTCTCTCTCTTCTACTCTCTCTATCTCTCAAACATATACTTCATCTCTCATCTCTCTCTCTCATCTCTCTCTCATGCACACACACAGATATCTCTCTCTCTCTCTCTCTCTCTCTCTCTCTCTCTCTCTCTCTCTCTCTCTCTCTTCTTCTCTCCCTCTCTCTCTCTCTCTGCACAAAAACTCTCTCTCTCTTATTCTCTCTCTCTCACTCTCTCTATACTCTCTATCTCTCTCTATCTCTATCTCTCTGTCAATCTCTCACACATATACACATACACTCTCTCTCTCATATCTCTCTCTCTCTCTCATATATACACACTCTCTCTCTCTCTCTCTCTCTATCTCTCACTCTCTCTGTCTCAAACATATACACATATTTCACATCTCATCTATCTTTCTCTCTTATCTCACATCTCTCTCTCATCTCACACATATACTCACTCTATATCCACAAACATATCTCTCACACATATACTACACAAATACTCTCACTATGCACATACCTATACACGAACATATACATATATACACACATATACACATATATGCACATACACCTGCAAATACACACATATACACATATACACATATACACATACACCTATATTTATACACACATATACACATATACACATCACTTTACCTCAGGTTCTCACACAAACATCACAACTATCTATTTATCTATCTATCATATACTTCATATTTTTCACACATCTTCAAGCACACTTCATCTACTTCATCTTCTTCTTCTTCTTCCTTTCACTTCACTGGGTGCTCACACATCAATAATGACAATCGTGTTGCTGCTTCTTCACTATATATACACTTCTTCTACAATCTTCTTCATATATACAAACACACGTCACCTTATACGTCTTCTTATTCAAATTCACACTATACACAACACTTCTTATACAATTCACCATAAACTTATACATCACAATGAAACCGTGTTGTTATTCTTCTTCTTCCTGCTTCACTCTCACAATGAAACCGTCTTCACTCCTTCTCTTCTTCACCATATACACTCTATACACTGAAAACTCTGTCTCTGTTCTTCTCTGTCTTCTTCACCTTGATTCTTCACAATGACTTCTTCTGCTTCTTCTTCACATCTACTTCATGACACCACAATGAAACCGTGTTCTTCTCTTCTTCTTCTTCATGACACCACACTGAAACCTTCTTCTTCTTCTCTCTCTCTTCTTCTTCTCTCTGTCTCTGTCTCTGTCTCTGTCTCTCTTCTTCTCTCTCTGTCTCTCACACACTTCATGACTTCACAATGAAACCTTCTCTCTTGTCTTCCTTTCAATTCACTGTCTCTCTTCTCTCTCTTCTTCTCTCTTTTCTTCTTCCTTCTTCCCTCTCTTCCTTCTTCTCTCTCTCTCTCTCAGAATAATGACAATCGTGTTGCCTTTCACTTCACCATGACATCACAATGAAACCTGTCTGTTTCCCTCCTCTATTCACATGACACAACAATGAAACCGTGTTGTTTCCTTTCAATTCATCATGACACTACAATGCAACCGTGTTGTTTCTTTCAATTCATCATGACACCACAATGAAACCCTCCTGTTTCCTTTCACACCATGACATCACAATGAAACCGTAAATTCACTCATGACACCACAATGAAACCGTGTTGTTTCCTTTCAATTCACCATGACACCACAATGAAACCATGTGTTTCCTTTCAATTCACCACGACACCACAATGAAAAGGAAATGAAAAAAAACATTGAATTACACATACACCTGAAAACATTTCACATCATGACACTACAATGAAACCGTGTTGTTTCCTTTCAATTCACCATGACACATATCACAATGAAACCATGTTGTTTCACCTTTCAATTCACCATGACACCACAATGAAACCGTGCTCTGTCTCTCTCTTTCTCTCTCTCTCTCTCTCTCTCTCTCTCTCTCTCTCTCTCTCTCTCTCTCTCTCTCTCTCTCTCTCTCTCTCTCTCTCTCTCCCTCTCTCTCTCTCTTTCGCCTTTCAATCTCATCATGACACCACAATGAAACCGTGTGTTTCTTTCAATTCACCATGACACCACAATGAAACCGTGCTGTTTCCTTTCAATTCACCATGACACCACAATGAAACCGTGTTGTTTCCTTTCAATTCACCATGACACCACAATGAAACCGTGCTGTTTCCTTTTTCAATTCACCATGACACCACAATGAAACCATGTTGTTTCCTTTCAATTCACCATGACACCACAAATTCAAACCGTGCTGTTTCCAATTCACCATGACACCACAATGAAACCGTGTTGTTTCAATTCACCATGACACCACAATGAAACCGTGCTGTTTCCTTTTTAAATTCACCATGACACTACAATGAAACCGTGTGTTTCCTTTAAATTCACCATGACACCACAATGAAACCGTGTTGTTTCCTTTCAATTCACCATGACACCACAATGAAACCGTGTTGTTTCCTTTAAATTCACCATGACACCACAATGAAACCGTGTTGTTTCCTTTCAATTCACCATGACACCACAATGAAACCGTGTTGTTTCCTTTAAATTCACCATGACACCACAATGAAACCGTGTTGTTTCCTTTAAATTCACCATGACACCACAATGAAACCATGCTTCCTTTCAATTCACCATGACACCACAATGAAACCGTGTTGTTTCCTTTAAATTCACCATGACACCACAATGAAACCGTGTTGTTTCCTTTCAATTCAACATGACACCACAATGAAACCATGCTGTTTCCTTTAAATTCACCATGACACCACAATGAAACCGTGCTGTTTCCTTTAAATTCACCATGACACCACAATGAAACCGTGCTGTTTCCTTTAAATTCACCATGACACCACAATGAAACCGTGCTGTTTCCTTTAAATTCACCATGACACCACAATGAAACCGAGCTTTTTCCTTTAAATTCACCATGACACCACAATGAATTTTTCCGTGCTGTTTCCTTTAAATTCACCATGACACAACAACTTGACAATGACAGATGTGGGAACAGGATCGATAAAACGTAATATAAATGAATATTTATTATCGTCTATCGTGTTTTTATTATGGTTTTTGCGTGTAAAATTATTCTTCTCAGCACAACTCAACCTAAGTGTTCTGTCTGCGAGTCTGTGAGTCTGTGAGTCTCTGGGTCCTACTATTTGCTTTCCTTTTCCAGTGACAATATTGGACAAGCATTATACACATTTTTTTTATTTGTTAAAGTTTCATACGTTTTTAATGTGGACTTAAGCTCACATTCATTCTTTTGCTCAAACTTACACTTTGTTGCTTCATCACATCACCAGAGTCGCGTCAATCTTGTGTAATAGCATTGAATTTCACATGCTTTGTTTGCTTTGGAGTTAAATATAACACACACACACACACACACACAAACACCCAAAGGTATATTTGTTTTTCCCCTTTGACAGTTTCGTAAATGATAATAAGTGCAGATGCTCTCTGTCTCATAGACACAGTGTGACCGTGTTTTTGGATAATACAATTATAGCCTCATCCTGTTTACATCACAAAGCGGTTGTGAGGTTTTTCAACACATAGCGTGGCTTTAGCATATAACGTGAGCACCGTAGTGTTTAGAGTTTGGGAACAATATTATTACATTGATAGCTACAAGGCAACACCTCAGTCTTGTGGATTTTGATTTGATTTGATTTGATTTGATTTGATTTGATTTGATTTGATTTGATTTGATTTGATTTGATTTGATTTGATTTGATTTGATTTGATTTGATTTGATTTGATTTACCCACATGCACGACTAACAGGAGATCTCGCGTTGTTTGTTTTATGTCTTTTGGCGTCTTTTCAATTTTGCCTGGACCTCCTTGTAAACAGCTAAAATATCTTTAAGGGAGGGCGGTGGGTTCTGGGAATGCCATTTTTGCCGAAAATGGGACAAATCTAGTCTATCATATTAGTGGATAGAGCAGTTCATTACTGTCATAATGATATCATGAAAAAGCTCAGCATCGATTATTTGAATGTAAACGAATTTGTTATAAACAATACAGGTCTACCTTTCAACACAACTATTAAACAATACAAGCCAGAAATATTATTTAAAGTATAGCAAGTTGGTACTCATTTTGATGGCCACAATAAACACTATCCAAAACAAACTTATTTGAGGATCTATTATGAATATTACCTTAGATCGGCCGGAAATTACGGAACATATTCCGCGCACCTATTATCAAATGACACCATCTAAAAACGAGGAGACACAGTGTCAGAGAAGGTGCTGGTGCACTTGAAAGTGTCAGAGAAGGTGTCGATAACAAGAAGTGTGAGAGTTTTTTGTCAAGGTTTCATAATGTTTCAAATTATTATCCTACTCTTTTGTTAGGTTTATGGGGAAAATATACTCAAATAATAGAAAATAAGAGAAAAACACTATTTTCTCAAAATGTCCTTTTTTGTTCACTATTTCCTCTCTACTATTTTATTTCTCAATGTATTTTCATGAAATTTGATATGGATGCTGAGTAAGGGAAAACAGAAAAATGATCATATGTTGTTTTTTTTTTAATGTATTTTTATTTTTTGAAAAATTTAATTTATTTTACAATATTTTTGTATATTTTGGATTGTTCTCATAGGCTATTTTCAAAAATTTCATGAAATCAAAACTTAATAAATAATGAACATCAATCCGATCCGATCAAATATTAGATACTGTATAAGGTGTGTGCCACGTTTGAAACAAATTTGTTGAAAAATGAAAAAGCCTATCGATATTGAAATTTGGGGGCAATTTCAAGATGGCCGCCAGGAAAAAAACGACATATTTCAACTCATTACATCATGCAGGAAGCGTCAGGAAAAATTGATAAGAACAAACAAGAACATTTTTCAACTCATTACATCATGCCCATTTCAATTCTACCTATACATGTTAACAAGTTAAATTGATTCTAAGAACAAACATGAACATTTTCTACTCCAGGACCTGCCCTATGACATGTTAACAAGCTCTCTCCTCTTACTTCGATTTCACCTATGACATGTTAACAAGCTCTGCTCATCTTATTTCAATTCCACCTATGACATGTTGACAAGCTCTGCTCCTTCTTACATGTTGGGCAATTCCATTTCAATTCTACCTATGACATGTTGGCAAGTTCTGCTCCTCTTACTTCAATCTACCTATTCCAATCTCCACTACCTATGACATGTTGACAAGCTCTGCTCATCTTATTTCAATTCTAATTCCACCTTTGACATGTTGGCAAGCTCTGCTCCTCTTATTTCAGCCCAATTCCACCTTTGACATGTTAACAAGCTCTGCTCCTCTTAGCCCAATTCTACCTTTGACATGTTGACAAGCTCTGCTCCTCCTATTCCAATTCCACCTTTGACGTGTTGACAAGCTCTGCTCCTCTAAGCCCAATTCCACCTTTGACGTGTTGACAAGCTCTGCTCCTCTAAGCCCAATTCCACCTTTGACATGTTGACAAGCTCTGCTCCTCCTACCCAATTCCACCTTTGACGTGTTGACAAGCTTTGCTTCCACCTTTGATGTGTTGACAAGCTCTGCTCCAATTCCACCTTTGACGTGTTGACAAGCTTTGCTGCTCTGCTTCTTTACTCCAATTCCACTTTTGACGTGTTGACAAGCTCTGGTCCTCTTACTCAATTCCACTTTTGACGTGTTGCCAAGTCCAATTCCACATTTGCTGTTGTCCTCTAAGTCCAATTCCACTTTTGACGTGTTGACAATCTCTGCTCCTCCTACTCCAGCCTTCATAATTCTGAGACCTCCTACACTCGATGACCTGTCCCTTTCACAAAATATTTCATCTCCGAATTTTTGTTATTGCCATGAACGTTAGGATGTTTTCTTTTGTTTTGTTCCATCTGTGTCATCGACCGGAAATGACGTAGTGATGCACGAAATGTTTCTAACACTAACATTCTGTTTCCCAGGCAACAGCGATAAATCAGGCATGGGTACGTGATCGTCTATGCCATCTTGTCAGAAAAGGGGGATTATGCACTCTATAAATTTCATGCTCCGCGAAGAAACGCTCAAGCTGTGTTTTGGCCTAATTTAGTGTTTTAGAATAAAAACCAAATATATGTAAACAAGAACAAATCGGGAGGGTTCGGGGGTGGGATGGGTAGTGGGGTGGGTGTGGGTGTGGATGCTTGGTCGGGGTGTCCAATGTTGGGATCAGGGGGTTGGGGTTATGTGTGCGGGATGGGGAGATCAAGCGGTTGGTGTTGTGGGATAGAGATAGGCCGAGATCAGTTTTGGAATTTGAGGGGTTTTTTTTTTCGTGGGGAGTGTGTCTTCGACTAATTCAACTACTTGATATAACATGGAGTGATGTGTCATTCACACTAATTTAACTACTTGACTAATTCAACTACTTGATATAACATGGAGGATGTGTCATTCACACTAATTTAACTACTTGACATAACATAGAGGAATGTGTCATTCACACTAATTTAACTACTTGATATTGTTGAGGATGTGTGTCATTCAGATTGACATATGTAGCTAATTGTAGAAGGATGTGTCAACTAATTTAACTTGATATAACATGGATGGATGTGTCATTCACACTAATTCAACTACTTGATATAACATGGATGGATGTGTCATTCACACTAATTCAACTACTTGATATAACATGGATGGATGTGTCATTCACACTAATTTACTTACTTGATATAACGGAGGGATGTGTCATTCAGACTGATATAATGTAGAGGGATGTGTCATTCACACTAATTTACTTACTTGATATAACATGGATGGATGTGTCATTCACACTAATTTACTTACCTGATATAACATGGAGGGATGTTTCATTCAGACTGATATAAGTAGTTCATATAATGTAGACGGATGTGTCATTTAGACTGATATAATGTAGAGGGATGTGTCATTCACACTGATATAAGTAGTTGATATAATGTAGACGGATATGTCATTCAGACTGATATAATGTAGAGGGATGTGTCATTCACACTAATATAAGTAGTTGATATAATGTAGAGGAGTGTGTCATTCCGACTGATATAAGTAGTTGATATAATGTAGAGGATTTGTCATTCACACTGATATAAGTAGTTGATATAATGTAGAGGGATTTGTCATTCACACTGATATAAGTAGTTGATATAATGTAGAGGGATGTGTCATTCAGACTGATATAATGTAGAGGGATGTGTCATTCACACTGATATAAGTAGTTGATATAATGTAGAGGGATGTGTCATTCAGACTGATATAATGTAGAGGGATGTGTCATTCAGACTGATATATGTAGAGGGATGTGTCATTCAGACTGATATATGTAGAGGGATGTGTCATTCAGACTGATATATGTAGAGGGATGTGTCATTCAGACTGATATATGTAGAGGGATGTGTCATTCAGACTGATATATGTAGAGGGATGTGTCATTCAGACTGATATATGTAGCTGATATATTGTTGAGGGGTGTGTCATTCAGACTGATATATGTAGCTGCTATAATGTAAAGGGATGTGTCATTCAGACTGATATATGTAGAGGGATGTGTCATTCAGACTGATATAAGTAGCTGATATAATGTAAAGGGATGTGTCATTCAGACTGATATAAGTAGCTGATATAATGTAAAGGGATGTGTCATTCAGACTGATTTAAGTAGCTGATATAATGTAGAGGGATGTGTCATTCAGACTGATATAAGTAGCTGCTATAATGTAAAGGGATGTGTCATTCAGACTGATATAAGTAGCTGATATATTGTTGAGGGGTGTGTCATTCAGACTGATATATGTAGCTGCTATAATGTAAAGGGATGTGTCATTCAGACTGATATATGTAGAGGGATGTGTCATTCATACTGATATAAGTAGCTGATATATTGTTGAGGGTGTGTCATTCAGACTGATATATGTAGCTGCTATAATGTAAAGGGATGTGTCATTCAGACTGATATATGTAGAGGGATGTGTCATTCAGACTGATATAAGTAGCTGATATAATGTAAAGGGATGTGTCATTCAGGCTGATATAAGTAGCTGATATAATGTAGAGAGATATGTCATTCAGACTGATATAAGTAGCTGATATATTGTTGAGGGGTGTGTCATTCAGACTGATATAAGTAGCTGATATAATGTAAAGGGATGTGTCTTTCAGACTGATATAAGTAGTTGATATAATGTAGATGGATGTGTCATTCAGACTGATATGTTGTTGAGGGGTGTGTCATTCAGACTGATATAAGTAGCTGATATGATTTAAAGGGATGTGTCATTCAGACTGACATAAGTAGCTGATATCATTTAGAGAGATGTGTCATTCAGACTAATATAAGTAGCTGATATAATGTAGAGAGATGTGTCATTCAGACTGACATAAATAGCTGATATCATTTAGAGAGATGTGTCATTCAGACTGACATAAGTAGCTGATATAATGTAAAGAGATGTGTCATTCAGACTAATTTAATTAACTGATATTTGTTTCTATATTTTCTCTTTCTTTTTACCTCCTTATCTCAGTGGTTTTCGTTGTTATCATAACAGGAGATAAAACAACAGTATTATTATCTTGCAAAGAAACAGTGAGGTTACTATTATTGTAATGTTTGTGTTGGTGGTGGGGATGCAAGGCAGTTGGTGGTAGGGATGCAAGGCAGTTGGTGGTAGGGATATAAGGCAGTTGGTGGTAGGGATATAAGGCAGTTGGTGGTAGGGATACAAGGCAGTTGGTGGTAGGGATGTAAGGCAGTTGGTGGTAGGGATATAAGGCAGTTGGTGGTAGGGATACAAGGCAGTTGGTGGTAGGGATGCAGTTGGTGGGTAGGGATGCAAGTTGGTGGTAGGGATGTAAGGCAGTTGGTGGTAGGGATACAAGGCAGTTGGTGGTAGGGATACAATGCAGTTGGTGGTAGGGATGCAAGGACAGTTGGTGATAGGGATACAAGGCAGTTGGTGGTAGGGATGGGCAAGGCAGTTGGTGGTAGGGATGTAAGGCAGTTGGTGGTAGGGATACAATGCAGTTGGTGGTAGGGATGTAAGGCAGTTGGTGGTAGGGATACAAGGCAGTTGGTGGTAGGGATAAAGGCAGTTGGTGGTAGGGATGTAAGGCAGTTGGTGGTAGGGATACAAGGCAGTTGGTGGTAGGGATACAAGGCAGTTGGTGGTAGTGATGTAGGGAGGCAGTTGGTGGTAGGGATACAAGGCAGTTGGTGGTAGGGATACAAGGCAGTTGGTGGTAGGGATGTAGTTGGCAGTTGGTGGTAGGGATACAAGGCAGTTGGTGGTAGGGATACAAGGCAGTTGGTGGTAGGGATACAGTTGGTGGTAGGGATGTAATGCAGTTGGTGGTAGGGATGTAAGGCAGTTGGTGGTAGGGATGTAAGGCAGTTGGTGGTAGGGATGCAAGGCAGTTGGTGGTAGGGATACAAGGATGCAGTTGGTGGTAGGGATGAAAGCAAGGGATGCAATTGGTGGTAGGGATGCAATGCAATTGGTGGTAGGGATACAAGCAGTTGGTGGTAGGGATGAAAGCAGTTGGTGGTAGGGATACAAGGCAGTTGGTGGTAGGGATGTAAGGTTGGTGGTAGGGATACAAGGCAGTTGGTGGTAGGGGTGGTAGGATACAAGGCAGTTGGTGGTAGGGATGCAAGGCAGTTGGTGGTAGGGATACAAGGCAATTGGTGATAGGGATACAAGGCAGTTGGTGGTAGGGATGCAAGGCAGTTGGTGATAGGGATGCAATGCAATTGGTGGTAGGGATACAAGGCAGTTGGTGGTAGGGATGCAATGCAATTGGTGATAGGGATACAAGGCAGTTGGTGATAGGGATACCGACAGTTGGTGGTAGGGATACAAGACAATTGGTGATAGGGATACCGACAATTGGTGATAGGGATACCGACAATTGGTGATAGGGATACCGACAATTGGTGATATTGTTACCGACAGTTGGTGATAGGGATACCGACAATTGGTGATAGGGATACCGACAGTTGGTGATAGGGATACTTGGTTGATGGTGATACCAGGTTGATGGTGGGATATAGGCCGTTGGTGATATATATATATATATATATATATATATATATATATATATATATATATATATATATATATATATATATATAAAGCTGAACCCACAACCTCCATATGTTGATTTCAAACAGCCTACTTTAGGTTCCTAGAGAACAAAGTTTTTATTAAAGCATTATTTTAATTGATTGGTTTCGTTTGCCTCTGATCCACAAATGTTTTTTTTACTTGTTACTGTATCTAATATCTCGACTTCCAATCATTACACCTAAAGCAAAATCCGCTCTACTTCAGTATCGAGTACTGATTTGATCTAATAATCGTACTAGCACCATATACAGTGATTTCTGTGTCAACCACAGCCAAAATGCAAAAGGCACAGATTTAAAAAAAAAGAAGATAAATCATAATCCAACATTACTTACGTGCATGTTTGTATATCACAAAACTAAACAAACTTTGACCACTTATAGCTCAGGAATCATTGCACCCGTAACCTCCATATTCTGCATGTAGATTTCAATTAACTTGATTTGGGTTCTTAGTGAATACGCTTTTGGATTATATCAATATTTCACAGAACTAGGAAGATGTTGGGTTGCTACTCATTCCTTCATGTCCGGTCATTAGATGGGCAGTGAGAAGCCTGTCTATTTCACGTATCAATCACTGTACTTATACTTGATATCACTCTGCACCCGATAACCTATTGTGTATTTCTTGAAAAAAATAGAAATATAGCAAAAGAGTGATCAGAATCATCATTCTCTGTGGGCATACTTGTATGTATCAGCGATGGCATGCACAAATTTGCTATGTGCAATATTTCTTCTTTCTTTTAAATATCAGAAATTGCACGAAGACACGGCTAGCCCTAAATATGAGACATTTCACGAAGACACAATTGGCCCAAAATATCAGACGTTGCACGTAGACATCATTGCCCCCCAATATCAGACATTGCACGAAGACATCATTGACCCCAAATATGAGACATTTCACGAAGACACAATTGGCCCAAATATCAGACATTGCACGAAAACACCATTGGCCCAAATATGAGACATTTCACGAAGACACCATTGGCCCAAATATGAGACATTTCACGAAGACACAATTGGCCAAAATCCACTGAAAGAGATGGGCTTGAAAAACACATAGAAACTTACAAAAATCAAAACAACAAGAAGAAATGCACTATGTGCAACAGGGAAAATCTTGACACAGCCAAACCTGCTATGTACACAGCATCAAGAGGCGTGACAGAACAGTCGTGACACGTGTTATGTGTTGACAGTCAAGGTTGGATATCAGATTGAAAGAGAGAGAGAGAGAGAGAGAGAGAGAGAGAGAGAGAGAGAGAGAGAGAGAGAGAGAGAGAGAGAGAGAGAGAGAGAGAGAGAGAGAGAGAGAGAGAGAGAGAGAGAGAGAGAGAGAGAGAGAGAGAGAGAGAGAGAGAGAGAGAGAGAGACAGAGACAGAGACAGAGACAGAGAGACAGACAGAGAGACAGAGAGACAGAGAGACAGAGAGAGAGAGACAGAGACAGAGAGAGAGAGACAGAGACAGAGACAGAGACAGAGACAGAGACATAAACAGAGACACAGACACAGACACAGACGGAGAGAGAGAGAGAGAGAGAGAGAGAGAGAGAGAGAGAGAGAGAGAGAGAGAGAGAGAGAGAGAGAGAGAGAGAGAGAGAGAGAGAGAGAGAGAGAGAGAGAGAGAGAGAGAGAGAGAGAGAGAGACAGACAGACAGACAGACAGACAGACAGACAGACAGACAGACAGACAGACCAACAAGCAGACACGTACAGGCATAGAGAGTCAGAGACAGACAGAGGAGGTGGGATAGAGGTGAAAGAGACCACATACTTGGAAATATATCGATCGATCTATAGATGCCAGTTTTAAAGTATTTTCTTCTTCTATCTCGGGCGTTCAGATTTTGATGTCAGAAATTTCAAAGGATTAAAGATAGGAGCACATTTTGTTAACCGAGCATAATATAACGTATCACATAATAAGCATTCAAATTTCGGTAATTCCCGAGAACTAAAAATGAAAAAAAAATTAGATTAGTGCTAAGGGCATCAAAGAAAAGAGAAAAGACAAAATTAGAATCCAATCGGGCACATGTCTCTATAAATTGACTCGTTCAAACAAACTTTC
This sequence comes from Doris montereyensis, assembly GCA_037039925.1. Taxonomy (NCBI): domain Eukaryota; kingdom Metazoa; phylum Mollusca; class Gastropoda; order Nudibranchia; family Dorididae; genus Doris; species Doris montereyensis. Next base: position 79,967 of record JAXRKP010001555.1, on the reverse strand, counting down.
ACCGGAAACGAGGCAAATGGTGCAGACAGCGGAAGTCGGCTTGCTTTTTAGAAACAGTCTTCTGCTTTGATCTTCGGTGTTGTAAAGAGAGTCGATTGCCGCTTGAAATCAAATTTAATACCAGCAAACCTTGCTGAGCATAAGATCTAGTAAATTGATGTTGTCGCTTATGTTTGTAATGAAGGAAGTGTTCTCATCTGTGTCCGTCTTGTCATGTCTAAATTCTAGCGATGATGCAGAAAGATGAGAACCGTTTATAAAAGACAAAAACACATTTTAAAATGTAGGTCAGGAAGAACAAATTGTAGAGATTTCATGAAAGGGCCGTTGTTTCTTTGCTTCTGAGACATTTGTTAACAGAGAGAGAGAAAAAGAAAGAGGGAAAGAGAGAGAGAGAGAGAGAGAGAGAGAGAGAGAGAGAGAGAGAGAGAGAGAGAGAGAGAGAGAGAGAGAGAGAGAGAGAGAGAGAGAGAGAGAGACAGACAGACAGACAGACAGACAGACAGACAGACAGACAGAGACAGAGAGACAGAGAGAGAGACAGAGAGACAGACAGACAGACAGACAGACAAAGACAGACAGACAGACAGACAGCAGACAGACAGACAGACAGACAGACAGAGACAGACAGACAGAGACAGAGATAGAGACAGAGACAGAGACAGAGGAGACAGAGGGAGAGACAGAGGGAGACAGAGAGAGAGAGAGAGAGAGAGAGAGAGAGAGAGAGAGAGAGAGAGAGAGAGAGAGAGAGAGAGAGAGAGAGAGAGAGAGAGAGAGAGAGAGAGAGAGAGAGAGAGAGAGAGACAGAGAGAAAGCAGGGGGAATGAGTGTCTGACACACAGACAGACAGATAGCTAGAAAGGCAAACAGCCAGACCGCCACCTATCAACAGAGAGGTAGATTGATTGAAGAAGACAGGGAAAATATCGTTGTCTTGGTATATAATGATATTTTCGTAAATTTGCTAACTCGACTTGAGAAAAAAACCCTATTTAAATATAATTCTGAAATGGGGGAGAAAATAATGGTAAGATTTACTGACTTAGACGTTTTTCGAATCCTGATCTTCAGAAGTGGACGCCTCCGCAACTTCTGTGATAGTTTGATGAGGCGACCTTGTGCAAGTAATCGCAGATGATCCAGATCTTTTTTAGTTTCAGTGATAGTTTGATGAGGCGACCTTGTGCAAGTAATCGCAGATGATCCAGATCTTTTTTAGTTTCAGTGATAGTTTGATGAGGCGACCTTGTGCAAGTAATCGCAGATGATCCAGATCTTTTTTAGTTTCAGTGATAGTTTGATGAGGCGACCTTGTTCGCAAGTTTCAGTAATTGGACAGAGATGATCCAGATCTTTTTAGTTTCAGTGATATGATAAAGGTCTTTGTTGATCACTGGTTGTAGTTTGTACTTGGACAGAGTACAACAGTAGTATGTGACAAATCATTCTTTTGTATAGACATAATGTCATTCTTTTGTAAGACATAATATCTTTTTTGTATAGACATAATATCATTCTTTTGTATAGACATAATATCATTCTTTTTGTATAGACATAATATCATTCTTTTGTATAGACATAATATCATTCTTTTGTATAGTCCAATATCATTCTTTTGTATAGATGTTGTTGTGGTCCCGTTCTCATATCATTCTTTTGTAGGAGACATAATATTCATTCTTTCATCGGTTTGTATAGACATAATATCATTCTTTTGTGTTCCCTCCACCCATAATTGATCATTCTTTTCTTTAGATGGGTGATTTAATATCATTCTTTTGTATAGACATAATATCATTCTTTTGTTAAACATCCCTATCATTCTTTTTTAAAAGACGTAATATCATTCCTTTTGTATAAACACGTTAAAGATCATTCTTTTGTATAGACGTTAATATCATTCTTTTGTATAGACATAATGTCATTCCTTTTGTATAATACATAATATCCCTTCCTTTGTATAGAAAATGTCATTAAAGATCCCATTTTTTTTTCTTTTTGACTCCGTCGATCCATCTTTTTACTTGGTCTTCCTCCCCTTTGAGCCACTTGAACTTCATGTTGTAGGCCTTTGAGGTTGGCTATCCCTTATCCCGTTTCAAAACTTTCCAAACACTCTTGTCTGTTTACATTCCATTAAATATCCCGTGATCTTGCTTAGGAGACACACTTTAATGAGGACTCAATGTCTGTTTACAGAGCGTTAAAGATCCCTTGCCTGTTTCACCCAATAAGTCATCGGTTTGTACCCGACAGGAGAATTGCTCGATTTGTGTTCCCTCCACCCCTTGGTCCAAGTACATTGATCCACCTCTAGTTCTTTGGAAGATGGGTTTTAAATGATCCTCTGGTCAGATCAAAACGTTAACTTATCTGTTTACGGTTAAAGATCTCTTGTCTGTTTACAACACGTTAAAGATCCCTTGTCTGTTTACAAAGCGTTAAATATCCCTTGTCTGTTTAA
>JAXRKP010001555.1:27500-75000 GCA_037039925.1 Doris montereyensis | reverse complement strand
CAACCAACAAAGCTGCTTATGTCTACAATATGTACGGAATGACGCTACACTAGTCTTATGTCTATATGTTTTATGGAATGACACTACCATTATCTTACGTCTACATAATATATGAAATTACACTACAATTAGATTATGTCTATATGGTTTATGGAATGGCACTACCATTATCTTACGTCTACATCATGTATGGAATGGCACTACCACTATCTAACATCTACATAATGTATGGAATGACACTACTATTATCTTACATCTACATCATGTATGGAATAACACTACCATTATCTTACATCTACATAATGTATGGAATGACACTACCATTATCTTACGTCTACATCATGTATGGAATAACACTACCATTATCTTATGTCTACATAATGTATGGAATGACACTACCATTATCTTATGTCTACATAATGTATGGAATGACACTACCATTATCTTACGTCTACATAATGTATGGAATGACACTACCATTATCTTACATTTACATAATGTATGGAATGAGATGACTTACATTTACATTTATGGAATGACACGATTTCTTATGTCCACATGTTTAATTAAATGGCACTACCATTATCTTACGTCAACATAATTTATGGAATGACACTACAATTAGCTTATGTCTATATGGTTTATAGAATGACACTAGACTAGGCTTATGTCTATATATTTTATGGAATGACACTCTCATTAGTTTATGTCTACATAATGTTTAGGAATGACACTAGACTAGGCTTATGTCTATATATTTTATGGAATGACACTCTCATTAGTTTATGTCTACATAATGTTTAGAATGACACTAGACTAGGCTTATGTCTATATGGTTTATGGAATGACACTCTCATTAGTTTATGTCTACATAATGTTTAGAATGACACTAGACTAGGCTTATGTCTATATGTTTTATGGAATGACACTCTCATTAGTTTATGTCTACATAATGTTTTATGGAATGACACTAGACTAGGCTTATGTCTATATGGTTTATGGAATGACACTCTCATACACTAGGAATGACACTATGTCTATATGTTTTATGGAATGACACTACACTAGGCTTCTGTCTATATGGTTTATGGAATGACACTACACTAGGCTTATGTCTATATGTTTTATGGAATGACACTACACTAGGCTTATGTCTACATAATGTATGGAATGACACTACACTAGGCTTATGTCTATATGGTTTATGAAATGACACTCTCATTAGTTTATGTCTACATAATGTATGGAATGACACTACACTAGGCTTATGTCTATATGTTTTATGGAATGACACTACACTAGGCTTATGTCTATATGGTTTATGGAATGACACTACACTAGGCTTATGTCTATATGTTTTATGGAATGACACTACACTAGGCTTCTGTCTATATGGTTTATGGAATGACACTAGACTAGGCTTATGTCTATATGTTTTATGGAATGACACTACATTAGTTTATGTCTACATAATGTATGGAATGACACTACACTAGGCTTATGTCTATATGGTTTATGGAATGACACTCTCATTAGTTTATGTCTACATAATGTTTAGAATGACACTACACTAGGCTTATGTTTATATGGTTTATGGAATGACACTCTCATTAGTTTATGTCTACATAATGTTTAGAATGACACTACACTAGGCTTATGTCTATATGGTTTATGGAATGACACTCTCATTAGTTTATGTCTACATAATGTATGGAATGACACTACACTAGGCTTATGTCTATATGTTTTATGGAATGACACTCTCATTAGTTTATGTCTACATAATGTATGACATGACACTACACTAGGCTTATGTCTATATGGTTTATGGAATGACACTCTCATTAGCTTACGTCTAACATAATGTATGGAATGACACTACACTAGGCTTATGTCTATATGTTTTATGGAATGACACTCACAATTATTGAATGACACTACCATTACACAATGTATTATTGAATGACACTACCATTAGCTTATGTGTTTTATGGAACATGTTTTATTGAATGACACTACCATTAGCTTATGTCTACATGTTTTATTAAATGTCACTACCATTAGCTTATGTCTACATGTTTTATTAAATGACACTACCATTAGCTTATGTCTACATGTTTTATTAAATGTTTTAGCTTATGTCTAGATGTTTTATTAAATGTCACTACCATTAGCTTATGTCTACATGTTTTATTAAATGTCACTACCATTAGCTTATGTCTACATGTTTTATTAAATGTCACTACCATTAGCTTATGTCTATATGTTTTATTAAATGTCACTACCATTAGCTTATGTCTACATGTTTTATGGAATGACACTACCATTAGCTTATGTCTACATGTTTTATTAAATGTCACTACCATTAGCTTATGTCTACATGTTTTATGGAATGACACTACCATTAGCTTATGTCTACATGTTTTATTAAATGTCACTACCATTAGCTTATGTCTCCATGTTTTATGGAATGACACTACCATTAGCTTATGTCTACATGTTTTATTAAATGTCACTACAATTAGCTTATGTCTCCATGTTTTATGGAATGACACTACCATTAGCTTATGTCTACATGTTTTATTAAATGTCACTACCATTAGCTTATGTCTACATGTTTTATTAAACGTCACTACAATTAGCTTATGTCTACATGTTTTATTAAATGTCACTACCATTAGCTTACGTCTACATAATGTATGGAATGACACTACCATTAGCTTACGTCTACATAATGTATGGAATGACACTACCATTAGCTTATGTCTACATGTTTTATTAAATGTCACTACCATTAGCTTATGTCTACATGTTTTATTAAATGTCACTACAATTAGCTTATGTCTATATGTTTTATTAAATGTCACTACCATGATCTTACGTCTACTGATGTATGGAATGACACTACCATTAGCTTACGTCTACATAATGTATGGAATGACACTACCATTAGCTTACGTCTACATAATGTATGGAATGGCACTACCATTAGCTTACGTCTACATAATGTATGGAATGACACTACCATTAGCTTACGTCTACATAATGTATGGAATGACACTACAATTAGCTTATGTTTATATGTTTTATGGAATGTCTCTACCATTAGCTTACGTCTACATAATGTATGGAATGACACTACCATTAGCTTACGTCTACATAATGTATGGAATGACACTACCATTAGCTTACGTCTACATAATGTATGGAATGACACTACCATTAGCTTACGTCAACACAATGTATGGAATGACACTACCATTAGCTTACGTCTACATAATGTATGGAATGACACTACCATTATCTTACGTCTACATAATGTATGGAATGACACTACCATTAGCTTACGTCTACATAATGTATGGAATGACACTACAATTAGTTTATGTTTACATGTTTCATGGAATGTCTCTACCATTAACGTACGTCTCCATGTTTTATGGAATGACACTACCATTAGCTTAGGTCTGTATGTTTTATTTATGGAATGACACTACCATTCGCTTACGTCTCAATGTTTTATGGAATGACACTAACATTAGCTTAGGTCTCAATGTTTTATTGAATGACCCTACAAGTAGCTTATGTCTCCATGTTTTATTGAATGACCCTACAATTAGCTTATGTCTCCATGTTTTATTGAATGACCCTACAATTAGCTTATGTCTCCATGGTTTATTGAATGACCCTACAATTAGCTTATGTCTCCATGTTTTATGGAATGACACTGCCATTTGCTTATGTCTCCATGTTTGATGGAATGACACTACAATTACCTTATGTCTCCATGTTTTATGGAATGACACTACCATTAGCTTATGTCACGATGTTTTATTGAATGACCCTACAATTAGCTTATGTCTCCATGTTTTATGGAATGACCCTACAATTAGCTTATGTCTCCATGTTTTATGGAATGACACTACAATTAGCTTATGTCTCGATGTTTTATGGAATGACACTACCATTAGCTTATGTCACGATGTTTTATTGAATGACCCTACAATTAGCTTATGTCTCCATGTTTTATGGAATGACACTACCATTTGCTTATGTCCCCATGTTTTATTGAATGACACTACCATTTGCTTATGTCTCCATGTTTTATGGAATGACACTACCATTAGCTTATGTCTCCATGTTTCATGGAATGACACTACCATTTGCTTATGTCTCCATGTTTTATGGAATGACACTACCATTAGCTTATGTCACGATGTTTTATGGAATGACACTACCATTTGCTTATGTCTACATAATGTATGGAATGACACTACCATTAGCTTATGTCACGATGTTTTATGGAATGACACTACCATTAGCTTATGTCTACATAATGTATGGAATGACACTACCAATTAGCTTATGTCACGATGTTTTATGGATTGACACTACCATTAGTTTACGTCTACATAATGTATGGAATGACACTACCATTTGCTTATGTCACGATATTTTATGGAATGACACTACCAATTAGCTTATGTCACGATGTTTTATGGATTGACACTACCATTAGCTTACGTCTACATAATGTATGGAATGACACTACCATTAGCTTATGTCTCCATGTTTTATGGAATGACACTACCATTTGCTTATGTTACGATGTTTTATGGAATGACACTACCATTTGCTTATGTCACGATGTTTTATGGAATGACACTACCATTTGCTTATGTCACGATGTTTTATGGAATGACACTACCATTTGCTTATGTCACGATTTTTTATGGAATGACACTACCATTAGCTTACGTCTACATAATGTATGGAATGACACTACCAATTAGCTTATGTCACGATGTTTTATGGAATGACACTACCATTAGCTTACGTCTACATAATGTATGGAATGACACTACCAATTAGCTTATGTCACGATGTTTTATGGATTCACACTACCATTAGCTTACGTCTACATAATGTATGGAATGACACTACCATTTGCTTATGTCACGATGTTTTATGGAATGACACTACCATTTGCTTATGCCACGATGTTTTATGGAATGACACTATCATTTGCTTATGTCACGATGTTTTATGAAATGACACTACCAATTTGCTTATGTCACGATGTTTTATGGAATGACACTATCATTTGCTTATGTCACGATGTTTTATGGAATGACACTCTCATTATCTGATGTCTACATAATGTATGGAATGACCCTACCATTATCTTACGTCTAAATAATGTATGGAATGACACAAAACATTATCTTATGCCTACACGTTTTAAGGAATGACACTACCATTATCTTACGTCTTCATAATGTATGGAATGACACTACCATTAGTTTACATCCGCATAATGTATGGAATAACACTTCAATTAAGTTATGTCTACATGTTTTATGGAATGACAATACCATTAACTTACGTGTTCATAATGTATGGAATGACACTCTCATTATCTGACCTCTTCATAATGTATGGAATGACACTCTCGTTATCTGACATCTTCATAATGTATGGAATGACACTCTCGTTATCTAACGTTTTCATAATGTATGGAATGACACTCTCATTATCTGACATCTTCATAATGTATGGAATGACACTCTCGTTATCTAACGTCTTCATAATGTATGGAATGACACTACCATTATCGTATGTCTACATAATGTATGGAATGGCACTGCCATTATCTGACGTCTTCATAATGTATGGAATGACGCTACAATTATCTGACATCTTCATAATGTATGGAATGATACTCTCATTATCTGACATCTTTATAATGTATGGAATAACACTCTCATTATATGACATCTTCATAATGTATGGAATGACACTACCATTATCTGACGTCTACATAATGTATGGAATAACACTACAATTAGCTTATGTCTACATGTTTAATGGAATGACACTACCATTAGCTTACGTCTACATAATGTATGGAATGACAGTCGCATTAGCTAACGTATACATAATTTATGGAGTGACACGCTCATTGGCTAACGTATGCATAATTGATGGAATGACACTCTCATTGGCTAATGTATACATTTATTTATGGAATGACACTTTTCTTGGCGAACGTATACATTTATTTATGGAATGACACTCTCATTGGCAAACGTATACATTTATTTATGGAATGACACTCTCATTGGCTAACGTATACATTTATTTATGGAATGACACTTTCATTGGCTAACGTATACATTTATTTATGGAATGACACTCTCATTGGCAAACGTATACATTTATTTATGGAATGACACTCTCATTGGCTAATGTATACACTCTCTTCAGCTTTGAGACTTTTGTTAATCAATGCTGTTACCGTTTATCACTCTCTACACCTGTAAACTTTTCTTAATCAATGTGACGACAGTTTACTACTCTCTCCAGGTGTGAACGTTCCTTAATCAATGTGACGACTGTTGAACACTCTCTCCAGGTGTTAACGTTCCTTAATTAATGTGACGACTGTTGAACACTCTCTTCAGGTGTTAACGTTCCTTAACTAATGTGACGACTGTTGAACACTCTCTCCAGGTGTGAACGTTCCTTAATTAATGTGACGACTGTTGAACACTCTCTCCAGGTCTGAACGTTCCTTAATTTATATGACGACTGTTGAACACTCTCTTCAGGTGTTAACGTTCCTTAATTAATGTGATGACTGTTGAACACTCTCTCCAGGTGTGAACGTTCCTTAATTAATGTGACGACTGTTGAACACTCTCTCCAGCTGTGAGCTTTCCTTAATTAATGTGATGACTGTTGACCACTCTCTCCAGCTGTGAGCTTTCCTTAATTAATGTGATAACTGTTTTCCACTCTCTCCAGCTGTGAGCTTCCCTTAACCCCTGTCATGAATGTTTGCCAATCTATGCGGATGTCGGATTTTACCTGCAGAATCAGTTGAGCTGTTTCTTCTGATGATTGTTTAAAGGTGTTGGGTTGTTCAGGGGTGTTGGATTGTTCAAACGTGTTGGGTTGTTGAAAGGTGTTGGGTTGTTCAAAGGTGTGTCATTATGTGTGTCGGGAAGTGTCACGCTTTTTCGCTCCCCCTCTCTCTCCTTTCCCCTAGTGTATCTGCCCTCAGTTTGTGTCAAGTAGAACTTAATTACATTGTTTGGTTAAATACTGTCATTTCTTCCTTTTTAAATGTGTCCAAAAAGTGTCCATCTTGATGTGTCCAAAAAGTGTTCATCTTGATGTATCCAAAACAGTACCCATCTTGATGTGTTCAAAACGTGTCCATCTTGATGTATCCAAAAAGTGTCCATCTTGCTGTGCCCAAATATATTCCATCTTGTATCCAAATGTATCCAAATATAGCCCACCTTACTGTATCCAAATATAGCCCACCTCTTGCTGTATCCAAATATAGCCCATCTTGCTGTGTCCAAAAATATAGCCCATCTTGCCCAAATATGTGTCCAAATAATCCATCTTGCTCCATCTTGCTGTGTGTCCAAATATAGTCCATCTTGCTGTGTCCAAATAAATAGTCCATCTTGCTGTGTCCAAATATAGTCCATCTTGCTGTGTCCAAATATAGTCCATCTTACTGTCCATCTTGATGTAGTCCATTTTGCCTTGACCAAATATAGTCCATCTTGATGTGTCGTGTCCAAATATAGTCCATCTTGTTATGTCCAAATATAGTCCATCTTGCTGTGTCCAAATATAGTCCATCTTGCTGTGTTGTGTCCAAATATAGTCCATCTTGTTATGTCCAAATATAGTCCATCTTGCTGTGTCCAAATATAGTCCATCTTGCTGTGTCCAAATATAGTCCATCTTGATGTGTCCAAATAGTGTCCATCTTGATGTGTCCAAAACCCTATCCATCTTGATGTGTCCAAAAAGTGTCCATCTTGACGTGACCAAAAAGTGTCCATCTTGATGTGTCCAAAATGTGTCCATCTTGATGTCTCCAAAAAGTGGCCCTCTTGATGTGTCCAAATAAAACGTGTCCATCTTGATGTGTCCAAAAAGTGTCCATCTTGATTTGTCCAAAACGTGTCAATCTTGATGTGTCCAAAACGTGTCCATCTTGATGTGTCCAAAAAGTGTCCATCTTGATGTGTCCAAATAATGTCCATCTTGATGTGTCCAAAATGTGTCCATCTTGATTCTCCAAAATTTTGATGTGTCCAAAACGATGTCTTCTTGATGCGTCCAAAAAGTGTCCATCTTGATGTTCCAAAACGTGTCCATCGTGATGTGTCCAAATAATGTCCATCTTGATGTCTCCAAAATGTGTCCATCGTGTCAAAAACGTGTCCATCCAAAACGTGATCTGTCCAAAAAGTGTCCATCCTCCAAAACGTTGATGTGTTCAAAACGTGTCCATCTTGATGTGTCGAAAACGTGTCCATTTTGATGTGTCCAAAACGTGTCCATCTTGTCCATTTTGATGTGTCCAATAGTGTCCATCTTGATGTGTCCAAAAGTGTCCATCTTGATTCTAGAATTTGGAGGGATGTCTTCTTTTTTTTTTTAGGTTTTTAAATTGAAAATTTATTTCTTTCTTGAGAGTTTCAACAATGAATCCCTCTTTTCTTGTCTTCTCATTTCACCCATCCAGTCTCTCTCCAACTCTCACTCCAGGGTAGTAATATAAAAATTGATGTACATTTGTGATATTCTGGCATGTAATCTTTTCTTTTTATTCTCACATTTATCCGTTATATTTTAATACATAGGCAATATAATATGCATTGCAAACATATATGTCAAGAGCAGTTAAATCAACAGTTTTGGAAAGACATTTTTCATATTTTCCTATTTGTATCAGCATCAGTTTTAAAATAAAACACAACACATTTATCCTTTCTCTCCCCCCCACCAAACTCTCTGTCGCTCTGTCTCACATTCACACACACACAGAGACACCCCCCACACACACACACACACTCACGTGCACATCCTCGCGGACACTCACGCATGCTGATACTTTGCCTAATGTAATGTTATATCTTGACATGGAGGCCTAGATGGAAGGGTAGGGGCAATGGGGTGGGAGTCCTGAAAGCGACCGTCAGTCAATTCAAAATTCGTTCACTTATCAAGCACGTAGGCCGTCTTTGGCAGGTGGCCTTGTCGTGCTTTCCATACACACAAACGTGACCACTTCCTGCCTGGTTATTATATTTATACATGTGAATGAAAATGTGATTATGCTTGTGTGATATATTGTTTTCAGGTCGCGTTTCCTCTCTTTCTTTCTCTCTCTCTCTCTCTCTCTCTCTCTCTCTCTCTCTCTCTCTCTCTCTCTCTCTCTCTCTCTCTCTCTCTCTCTCTCTCTCTCTCTCTCTCTCTCTCTCTCTCTATCTCTCTCTCTCTCTCTCTCTCTCTCTCTCCCCCTCTCTCCCTCTCCTCCCTCTCTCCCTCCTTCCCTCCCTCCCTCTATCTCTCTCTCTCCTCCCTCCCTCTCCTCCCTCCCTCCCTCCCTCCCTCCCTCCCTCCCCCTCTCTCTCTCTCCTATCTGATTTTTGTTCGTTTTTTCATTGTCATAAATAAGTAATAAAGCAGTAAACAGTAATCATGAAACAAAAATAGTAGTAAAACCTCTCTCTGAGGTTACCTACAGGACAATTTCCAATCATCCAAATTTAAATACATGTACACAAGGAAGAGTTTGGTATATTTTGTAGAAATGAAAATGAAATAAGACACAATGAGCCTGATGGCTTATGTTTGTGTGTTGGAGGCGTGCAGTCGTAAGAAGTCAGGGAAAATGTCCAATGTTTTGCGCATGAACATTTCAAGAAGAGTCCTGGGGCTGTGAGTATGTTTTTCATAGGTGGTGTTGTTGCGTGTGTTCCACATGAGTAGTTTGTATTGTCCTATGAGTTGGAGAGCCTTGTAGTGATCGTCTTTTGCCTTGTTTGGCAGTTTGTGTGGTAATATGGCCCTATCTATGTCAACGGAGCAGTCTGTTCGTTTTTCTATCACGTCTCTAAGCATACACTTTGTTCCCTGTATCTATAAAAAGATTGATTTGTTATTATTTCCGTGTATCCCATTCCCCTAAATTCCCCAAGAGTGTGGGAATAAGGTGATTACCTGATGAGATTTGTCTCCTTGTTTGTTTGTTTGTTTATTAGTTGGATTATTGTGTTTTCTAGTTGCTTTCATTTTCCGTTTTTTTACATTTCATTCAAATGGAAGGGGGAGGGGGCTGGTAATGGGTGTGAAGAAAGAGGGGTTGGTGGTGGAGATTTAGAAGGGGGGTTGAGAGATTAGATTCTAGAAAAAGAAAATCGAAACTTCAAATAAAATAATGTTTCCATAACTCAGATCCTGACATTCTTTTGACCTGCAGAGCAAATCTATATATACACAAAGGGCACGTGACTTTCCTCCGGTCAATACGGAGGCGGACGTCAAAGCTCGAGGGCGGGGGGGGGGGGAGATACGGTGGGCAGATAAGAGAGGGAGGAGAGAGGAGGAGAGAGGAGTCATGCAATCTACAGAAGTAAATCACGAGGCACACATGAAGCGCTTGTGCACACAGGATTTTGAAATGATGGATGGTCTAATGGCGCCATTGTGATAGATTCTGATTGGGATGATTTGCACATTTGTTCTAACTGTGACATGAATGCTTGTGATTGAGATGATTGCCACATTTGCTCTAGCTGTGACATGAATGTTTTGTAACTGAGATGATTAGCATATTCTATCTAGCTGTGACATGAATGCTCTGTGATTGAGATGATTAGCACATTTGCTCTAACTGTGACAAGAATGCTTTGTAATTGAGATGATTGCCACATTCGATCTAGCTGTGACATGAATGCTTTGTAATTAAGATGATTGCCACATTTCCTCTAGCTGTGGCATGAATGCTTTGTAATTATACAGCAGCACATTAAATAGGAGGGGGGAGTAAAAGACAAGAAAAAGGATGGGATGAGGTGGAGGGGGGGGGGGGCTTTCGACGAAATAACGCAATTTCGTCAGAATATCTTCAGCCTAAATGGTAGCCATGCAAGGCCACAGCGATCACAGTTCCGTCATAGGATGCCGCTACCACGATGGCAACAGGATCTCACAAATTCCATTGCCTTTCTGGCCCTACTGGATCTTTCTGTCTAGTCCAGGAAAATTCCTCCCATCCCTACATCCCCGGCTCCTTTAGCCTTCTGTCTTTCTTTGCTTGTTGATTTATGGATATCTGATTTTGGTTTGAATAGCACCACAATTGTGTTAACACGCTGTGTCATTTAGCGAACTGTCTTCTTCTACGCTTGTTGATTTATGGATATCTGATTTTGTTTGAATAGCACTACAATTGTGTTAACAATGCTGTGTCATTTAGCCAACTGTCTTATTCTTACGCTTGTTGATTTATGGATGTCTGATTTTGGTTTGAAAGCACTACAATTGTGTTAACAATGCTGTGTCATTTAAGAAGAAGAAGAAGAAGAAGAAGAAGAAGAAGAAGAAGAAGAAGAGGAAGAGAAGAAGAAGAAGAAGAAGAAGAAGAAGAAGAAGAAGAAGAAGAAGAAGAAGAAGAAGAAGAAGAAGAAGAAGAAGAAGAAGAAGAAGAAGAAGAAGAAGAAGAAGAAGAAGAAGAAGAAGAAGAAGAAGAAGAAGAAGAAGAAGAAGAAGAAGAAGAAGAAGAAGAAGAAGAAGAAGAAGAAGAAGAAGAAGAAGAAGAAGAAGAAGAAGAAGAAGAAGAAGAAGAAGAAGAAGAAGAAGAAGAAGAAGAAGAAGAAAAGAAGAAGAAGAAGAAGAAGAAGAAGAAGAAGAAGAAGAAGAAGAAGAAGAAGAAGAAGAAGAAGAAGAAGAAGAAGAAGAAGAAGAAGAAGAAGAAGAAAAATGCGCCAGCTAAAGTGGTGCCTGCAGATCTCAACCAGTAAGACACAGGCTGTAATTGAGGGTCTGGTTCAGTTACATGGATACAAAAAGAAACAAAGTAATTCATCGTAGTCATAGGTACCTGAATAACTCTAGAAACTGTGAGGTCAATCTGACCTGTTATGACGGTCTACTCCAGGAATTAGCACAAACAATGGTTTTCTAATTAGCACAAACAATGGTTTTCTAATTAGCACAAACAATGGTTTTCTAATTAGCACAAACAATGGTTTTCTAATTAGCACAAACAATGGTTTTCTAATTATCGCAAACAATGGTTTTCTAATTAGCACAAACAATGGTTTTCTAATTAGCACAAACAATGGTTTTCTAATTAGCACAAACAATGGTTTTTTTTTATCGCAAACAATGGTTTTCTGATTAGCACAAACAAAGGTTTTCTGATTATCACAAACAATGGTTTTCTAATTAGCATTTTTTTTAGCACAAACAATGTTTTTTTCTAATTAGCACAATTAATGGTTTTCTAATTAGCACGAATAATGTTTTTTTTATTTGGACAAACAATTGTTTTCTAATTTGGGTTTTTTTATTTGCAAAACAATTGTTTTCTAATTAGCACAAACAATGGTTTTCTAATTAGCACAATTAATGGTTTTCTAATTAGCACGAACAATGGTTTTTTATTTGCTAATTAGCACAAACAATGGTTTTCTAATTAGCACAAACAATGATTTTCTGATTAGCACAAACAATGGTTTTCTAATTAGCACAAACAATGGTTTTCTAATTAGCACAAACAATGGTTTTCTGATTAGCACAAACAATGGTTTTCTGATTAGCACAAACAATGGTTTTCTGATTAGCACAAACAATGGTTTTCTGATTAGCACAAACAATGGTTTTCTAATTAGCACAAACAATGGTTTTCTAATTAGCACAAAGCAATGGTTTTCTGATTAGCACAAACAATGATTTTCTAATGGTTTTCTAATTAGGTTTTCTAATTAGCAAAGCAATGGTTTTCTAATTAGCACAAACAATGGTTTTCTGATTAGCACAACAATGGTTTTCAATGGTTTTCTAATTAGCACAAACAATGGTTTTCTGATTAGCACAAACAATGGTTTTCTAATTAGCACAAGCAATGGTTTTCTAATTAGCACAAACAATGGTTTTCTGATTAGCACGAACAATGGTTTTCTAATTAGCACAAACAATGGTTTTCTAATTAGCACAAACAATGGTTTTCTAATTAGCACAAACAATGATTTTCTAATTAGCACAAAATGGTTTTCTGATTAGCAATGGTTTTCTAATTAGCACAAGCAATGGTTTTCTGATTAGCACAAGCAATGGTTTTTTGATTTGCACTAACAATGGTTTTCTGCTCCTGACGGGTCAGGAGAGGCTGTGCCATGTATTGTGTCGGATAAAACTTGTTAGTCGGTTCCATTAAATTTAGCTCTACATCGTGTTGTTTTACAGAATGCCATAGGTCTTCCTACTGTTCCTTTTCTTTTGTTTTCCAAACTTCCTCTTTGGCGATAGTTCTTTTATTGACGTAATCCTAGCTGTGGTGTCTTTGGTTGCAACTATTTTTTTGCCAGGCATCCTTCTTTTCTTTGATCTTAGTCTTGAGATTCTTATTTCACCATGCTTTCCTTTTTCTATCTCCTTTAATTTGTTTCATACCACAGTCCTCTTCAATACAAGTCAGGAGTGTTTCTTTATACATTTGACACTTTTTTCTCTATTAGGATATCATCCATATCCATCTGTCTCTCATTTTGGCAATCACTGGGTGATGATCACTAAATATTTCAGCTCGTCTTTTTACTCTTGCAACAACAGCACCACACAAAAATAACACCGGAGACAGCAGCAAAATCCACGAACACGAAACTTTACTGTAAACGAAGACACCGTAAGTGCCGACATTCACCGAACAAAACACAACAATTCGGAGTCAGCCCAGAGTAATAACAGTGTCATGCATGCATTCAGCCTGTCGACATCGCTCCTGATGACACATCTGTCGTCGAAATTGCGCCTATGACAAAGTAATGCATGCATTCAGCCTGTCGACATCGCTCCTGATGACACCAGTCGTCAAAAAGTATTGCATGCATTGATCGCTCCTGATGACACATCTGTCGTCGAAAAGTAATGCGTGCATTCAGCCTGATATCGATGACATCAGTCGTCCTATTGATGACAGCATATCGCTCCTGATGACGTCGAAAAGTAATGTATGCCTTGAGCCTGTCGATATCGCTCCTGATGACACATCAGTCGTCGAAAAGTAATGCATGCATTCAGCCTGGCACATATCGTCGAAAAGTAATGCATGCATTCAGCCTGTCGATATCGCTCCTGATGACACACCAGTTGTCGACACACCAGATGACGTCGAAAAGTACGCAAGCCTGTGATATCGCTCCTGATGACACATCAGTCGTCGAAAAGTAATGCAGCATTCAGCCTGGCGATATCGCTCCGATGACACACACAGTTGTCGAAAAGTAATGTATGCCTTGAGCCTCATATCGCTCCTGATGACACATCAGTCGTCGAAAAGTAAGGTATGCCTTGAGCCTGTCGATATCGCTCCTGATGACACATCAGTCGTCGAAAACGCAATTAGTGAATCAAACGACATACGCGACACGGAGACGGAAACGAACCACAGCGAAATCATAGATTTACCCATTTCTAGCGAAATCATAGATTTACCCATTTCTAGCGAAATCATAGATTTACCCATTTCTAGCGAAATCATAGATTTACCCATTTCTAGCGAAATCATAGATTTACCCATTTCTAGCGAAATCATAGATTTACCCATTTCTAGCGAAATCATAGATTTACACATTTCTAGCGAAATCATAGATTTACCCATTTCTAGCGAAATCATAGATTTACCCATTCCTGACACATATATCACTTCCGACAGCAAGGACGATGAATAAAACACATGTGATGAAAACTCAAACGTGAAAAATCCGCACAGTCACGCAAGCATCACTGACATGATCAAGCATCTTGTCTGTGAATAAAAAAAGACACAGTAAGGCTTCGTTACACAGCCAGCTCGTAACAATAACTTTTTAAACGTCGTATTAGACATATTTCAAACGACACGTGCTATGCTTGCAGAGTGACGATCTCATCATTGAGTATTTGCGTTCCATATCAAAGCATAACAACGTTCATCGCCAAGAACAGTGAAGACAGCCCTCATGCCAAAATGCGACAACAACATCCGTGATGAGACGGCTTTGATTTTGAATACGACATCCCTTATATTCCAAAATGGGACGATGACATCCGTGATGAGATGGCCTTGATTTTAAATACGACAGACAGCCCTTATATTCCAAACTGTGATAACGACATCCGTGATGGGAAATTTTAAATACCACAGCATAAAATGCGACAACGACATCCGATGAACTTGATTTTGAATACGACAGCCCTAATTCCAAAATGCGACAACGACATCCGTAGACACGATTTTGAATACGGCAATTGACAACATCCGTATAACTTATGCCAAAGTGCGACGACATCCGTAAAGACGACATCCCGCATACCAAAATGTGACAACATCGAGTAAATACGACATATCTTATGCCAAAGTGCGACGACATCCGTAAAGACGACATCCCGCATACCAGTACAACATCCGTGAATACGACATATTTTATTGAAATCTATAACAACAATTGAGACGACAGCCCACATACAAAATGCGATAACGACATCCGTAATAATAGATGAAACAATTGAAACTATAATATTCTAACACATGTTAAACGTTCGATATTCAAACAATTGAAACTATAACACAAAACAATTGAAAATATAACACACATAGTAGATGAACAATTGAAACTATAACAAACATAGTAGAGACAGACAATTGAAACTATAAAACACATAAAACAATTGAAACTATAACACACAAAGTAGAGATGAAACAATTGAAACTATAACACACACAGTAGAGATGAAACAATTGAAACTATAACACACATAGTAGAGATGAAACAATTGAAACCATAACACATATAGTAGAGACAAAACAATTGAAACTATAACACACATAGTAGAGACAAACAGTTGAAACTATAACACACATAGTAGAGATGAAACAATTGAAACTATAACACACATAGTAGAAATGAAACAATTGAAACTATAACACACATAGTAGACACAAACAATTGAAACTATAACACACATAGTAGAGACAAAACAATTCAAACTATAACACACATAGTAGAGACAAACAATTGAAACTATAACACACATAGTAGAGATGAAACAATTGAAACTATAACACACATAGTAGAGATGAAACAATTGAAACTATAATAGTAGAGATGAAACAATTAAACTATAACACACATATAGAGATGAACAATTGAAACTATAACACACATAGTAGAGACAAACAATTGAAACTATAACACACATAGTAGAGACAAACAATTGAAACTATAACACACATAGTAGAGACAAACAATTGAAACTATAACACACATAGTAGAGATGAAACAATTGAAACTATAACACACATAATAGAGATGAAACAATTCAAACTATAACACACATAGTAGATTTTAAACTTAACACACATAATAGAGATGAAACAATTGAAACTATAACACACATAGTAGAGACAAACAATTGAAACTATAACACACATAGTAGAGATGAACAATTGAAACTATAACATACATAGTAGAGACAAACAATTGAAACTATAACACACATAGTAGAGACAAACAATTTATAACACACATAGTAGAGATGAAACAATTCAAACTATAACACACATAGTAGAGATGAAACAATTCTATAACACACATAATAGAGATGAAACAATTGAAACTATAACACACATAGTAGATATGAAACAATTGAAACTATAACACACATAGTAGAGATGAAATTCAAACTATAACACACATAGTAGAGATGAAACAATTGAAACTATAACACACATAGTAGAGATGAAACAATTGAAACTATAACACACATAGTAGATATGTAAACAATTGAAACTATAACACACATAGTAGAGATGAAACAATTGAAACTATAACACACATATGAGACAAACAATGTGTAACACACATAGTAGAGATGAACAATTGAAACTATAACACACATAGTGAGACAAACAATTGAAACTATAACACACATAGTAGAGACAAACAATTGAAACTATAACACACATAGTAGAGAAAACAATTGAAACTATAACACACATAGTAGAGATGTTTGAAACTATTAAAGTCAGACAAACAATTGAAACTATAACACAATAGTAGAGACAAACAATTGAAACTATAACACACATAGTAGAGACAAACAATTGAAACTATAACACACATAGTAGAGACAAAACAAATAGTGGAGACAATGACTTTAATATCTTATAATATGCCTACCGTTTGAAGTTCACTTACTGTAACGTTCTGTTATTCTAAGAAAACTATCTGCCATTGTTTAATTGTGATTTGATTGATGTTTTTTCTTGCCTTTTTTTGTACCTTGATAGAAGAATATCTTGATAATGTCATTTTTTTATCATTTTGTCAATATCAATCTTCGTCAATCATTCTTTAAATTGTGTCATATTTTATTCATTTTCATAAATTAATGTCATCTTTTAAAAAAAATATGTTCTACATGTCGTGCCTTTATTTTACACAATATGTAAATGTTACATTTGATTATTCAAATGGAAATGTTGATATTTGTCAACGTTTTGTTTCGTCAAATCTTTTTCACAATTCAAAACATTCTTTATTTATGTTTATCAAACTCGCCTTGAACAATATCCCACTTTGTCAGTTTCTGATGCCATTTTACTATTTCTAATTGTCATATATACCACTTTGTCAGTTTCTGATGCCATTTTACTATTTCTGATTGTCATATATCCCACTTTGTCAGTTTCTGGTGCCATTTTACTATTTCTGATTGTCATATATCCCACTTTGTCAGTTTCTGGTGCCATTTTACTACTTCTGATTGTCATATATCCCACTTTGTCAGTTTCTGGTGCCATTTTACTACTTCTGATCGTCATATATCCCACTTTGTCAGTTTCTGGTGCCATTTTACTACTTCTGATTGTCATGTTTATGTTTTGTCAGTTTCTGGTGCCATTTTACTATTTCTAATTGTCATATTTCCCACTTTTTATCAGTTTCTGATGCCATTTTACTATTTCTAATTGTCATATATTGTCATTTCTGATGCCATTTTATTTCTGATTTTGTCAGTTTCTGATGCCATTTTACTATTTCTGATTGTCATGTTTATGTTTTGTCAGTTTCTGGTGCCATTTTACTATTTCTGATTGTCATGTTTATGTTTTGTCAGTTTCTGGTGCCATTTTACTATTTCTGATTGTCATGTTTATGTTTTGTCAGTTTTTCATTTTACAATTTCTGATTGTCATGTTTACGTTTTGTTCACATCATGTGACAATTGTGTGGCGTCAAAAAAAAAAAACAAAAGCTTACTCACAAGACCGCCTCTCGCCATACCGCCCGGTTTCCAACCGCGGACAAGCTTAACGAAAATACGTTTTGGCCTCTGACGGCTTACGCCACATTGAGTTACGAGAGACTCTCATCCCTTACCAGCTAGACAATAATAATATAAAATAACGCCTCGAAGAAGCTCATTTCAGATGGCCGCATTACAAGCCCTGTTAGTGATTTATTTTGTTTAGCTTTCGATTTGTGTGAAAGGCTGGAGGTCAATGCACTGGATGATGGTCTTACTTTATAGAGTATAATATTATGTATATGATCTATTATTATTATATATGATATGTATACATATATATATATATATATATATATATATATATATATATATATATATATATATATATATATATATATATATATATATATATATATATATATATATATATATATATATATATATATATATATATATATATATATATATATATTATTTATTTATTTATGTGTGTTTATGTGTGTTTGTATTGAAGACAAGATCTAGCTGTAGTTTTTTTTTTAAACTTACCCTATAAATAAAAATAACACGTTATTGATGACCTCCCAAAATATCGGTGTTGGGTAATAATTCTTGATTTGAACTACTCAAGGGTGTATTTTCATATGATTCTCTTTTTTGGGTGATAGTTTTGAACTGCGAAGGAGTGTATTTTGTATAATTCCCTTTTGGGTGATATGTCTAGTTTTGAACTGATTGAAAGTGGATTTTTGGGTCAGTTTACCCGTTCTAATTCTGTATCGACTGCTGTTTATTTCACTGGAATAAATCAATAATAAGCTTTATAATTTGCAATTGAAGGAATAACATAGAATACTACGCAGAACAGAAATTATCGCTTTCCTGTGAAGTTATCATGAAGAGGAAGAAGAAATGGTTACTGATTGGCTCATGGAAATATCTCTTAATACTTTTAAACAACTGGGTTTGAGAGATTCTCTTTTATAATCTACTAATAGCAAGATTAACTTGCCGCCAAGTTCTTATTGTGAAAAAAGAAAATCAAATCAAAGATAGGAATGCAATACATTGCAAAAGGTTAACACATGTATCATATCAGTTTACCAACACATTTAGGATATCAGCTTACCATCACATTTATGATGTCAGTTTACCATCTGATTTATCATATTAGGTTACTAACTCATTTATGACATCAGTTTACCTACTCATTCATCATATCAGTTTACCCCTATATTTATGATATCAGTTTACCATCACATTTGTCATACCAGGTTACCAAACATTCATGATATCAATTTATCAACACAGTTATGAAATCAGTTTACCAACACAAATATGATATCAGTTCACCAACACAGTTATGAAATCAGTTCACCAACACAAATATGATATCAATTCACCAACACAGTTATGAAATCAGTTCATCAACACATGTATGAAATCAGTTCACCAACACATGTATAAATCAGTTCACCAACACATATATTATGATATCAGTTCACCAACACATATATGATATCAGTGTACCAACACAGTTATGAAATAAGTTCATCAACACATGTATGAAATCAGTTCACCAACACATGTATGAAATCAGTTCACCAACACATGTATGAAATCAGTTCATCAACACATGTATGAAATCAGTTCATCAACACATGTATGAAATCAGTTCATCAACACATGTATGAAATCAGTTCACCAACACATGTATGAAATCAGTTCACCAACACATTTATGAAATCAGTTCACCAACACATGTATGAAATCAGTTCATCAACACATTAATGAAATCAGTTCATCAACACATGTATGAAATCAGTTCATCAACACATGTATGAAATCAGTTCACCAACACATGTATGAAATCAGTTCACCAACACATGTATGAAATCAGTTCATCAACACATGTATCAAATCAGTTCACCAACACATGTATGAAATCAGTTCACCAAAACATATATGATATCAGTTCACCAACACAATATGAAATCAGTTCACCAACACATTTATGATATCAGTTCACTAACACAGTTATGAAATCAGTTCACCAACACATTATTGATATCAGTTCACCAACACATTTATGATATCAGTTCAACAACATATGTATGATATCAGTTCATCAACACATTAATGATATCAGTTCACCAACACATTTATGATATCAGTTCACCAACACGTTTATGATATGAGTTCACCAACACATTAATGATATCAGTTCACCAACACGTTTATGATATCAGTTCATCAACACATTAATGATATCAGTTCACTAACACAGTTATGAAATCAGTTCACCAACACGTTTATGATATCCGTTCACCAACACATTTATGATATCAGTTCACCAACACGTTTATGATATCAGTTCACCAACACATTTATGATATCAGTTCACCAACACGTTTATGATATCAGTTCACCAACACATTTATGATATCAGTTCACCAACATATTTATGATATCAGTTCACCAACATATTTAGGATATCAGTTCACCAACACATTTATGATATCAGTTCACCAACATATTTAGGATATCCGTTCACCAACACATTAATGCTACCAGTTTACACACACATTTATAATATCAGTTCACATATTTATGATATCATTTTACCAATATATTTATGATATTGGGTTTAACAACATATTTACGATATCAGTTTACAAATACATCTGTGATATCAGTTTACCAACATATTCATGATATCGGTTTACCAACATATTCATGATATCAGTTTACCAACATATTCATGATATCAGTTTACCAACATATTCATGATATCAGTTTACCAACATATTCATGATATCAGTTTACCAACATATTCATGATATCAGTTTACCAACATATTCATGTTTACCAACATATTCATGATATCAGTTTACCAACATATTCATGATATCAGTTTACCTACATATTCAATCATATATCATGATATCAGTTTACCAATATATTCATGATATCAGTTTACCAACATATTCATGATATTAGTATACCAATATATCCATGTTACCAGTTTACCAACATATTCATGATATTAGTTTACCAATATATTCATGATATTAGTATACCAATATATCCATGTTACCAGTTTACCAACATATTCATGATATCAGTTTACCAACATATTCATGATATCAGTTTACCAACATATTCATGATATCAGTTTACCAACATATTCATGATATCAGTTTACCAACATATTCATGATATCAGTTTACCAACATATTCATGATATCAATTTACCAACATATTCATGATATCAGTTTACCAACATATTCATGATATCAGTTTACCAACATATTCATGATATCAGTTTACCAACATATTCATGATATCAGTTTACCTACATATTCATCAACACATGTATGATACTATTTCACCAACACATGTATGATATTATTTCACTAACACATGTATGATATTATTTCACTAACACATGTATGATATTATTTCACTAACACATGTATGATATTATTTCACCAACACATGTATGATATTATTTCACCAACACATGTATGATATTATTTCACCAACACATGTATGATATTATTTCACTACCACATGTATGATACTATTTCACTAACACATGTATGAAATTATTTCACCAACACATCTATGATATTACCGCACCAACAACATCGCATTGTTGATATCACCTTACAAACAAATTAATGATAGCACTTTACCAACAAATTAATGATATCACCTTACAAACAAATTAATGATATCACTTTACCAACAAATTAATGATATCACTTTACCAACAAATTAATGATATCACCTTACAAACAAATTAATGATATCCCTTTACCATCAAATTAATGATATCACTGTACCAACAAATTAATGATATCACTTTACCAACAAATTAATGATATCACCTTACCAACAAATTAATGATATCACTTACAAACAAATTAATGATATCACCTTACAAACAAATTAATGATATCACCTTTACCAACAAATTAATGATATCACCTTACAAACAAATTAATGATATCACTTTACCAACAAATTAATGATATCACTTTACCAACAAATTAATGATATCACTTTACCAACAAATTAATGATATCACTTTATCAAACAAATTAATGATATCACAAATTAATGATATCACTTTACCAACAAATTAATGATATCACTTTACCAACAAATTAATGATATCACTTTACCAACAAATTAATGATATCACTTTACCAACAAATTAATGATATCACTTTACAAACAAATTAATGATATCACTTTACAAACAAATTAATGATATCACTTTACAAACAAATTAATGATATCACTTTACCAACAAATTAATGATATCACTTTACCAACAAATTAATGATATCACTTTACAAACAAATTAATGATAACCCTTTACCAACAAATTAATGATATCACTTTACAAACAAATTAATGATATCACTTTACCAACAAATTAATGATATCACTTTACCAACAAATTAATGATATCACTTTACCAACAAATTAATGATATCAGTTTACCAACACATTTATGTATGAAATGTGTTTGACCAGTTTATCAACAAATTTATGATATCAGTGTCACCAACAATACTTCATGATATAATTTGATATTCACATTTATGATATCAGTTTACCAACTAATTTTTTATTTTAGTTTACATTCACCAATATTTATGATATAATTTTAGCAACATGTTTATGACATCAGTTTACCAACACATTTATGTTATCAGTTTACCAAGGTTTTGATGACATCAGTTTACCAACTTATTTAAGAAATCAGTTTACCAACGTTTTGATGACATCAGTTTACCAACTTATTTAGGAAATCAGTTTACCAACAGATTGATGACATCAGTTTACCAACGTATTTATGACATCAGTTTACCAACTTATTTAGGAAATCAGTTTACCAACAAATTTTGATGACATCAGTTTACCAACTTATTTAGAAATCAGTTTACCAACGTTTTGATGACATCAGTTTACCAACTTATTTAGAAATCAGTTTACCAACGTTTTATGACATCAGTTTACCAACATATTTAGAAATCACATACCATTTTGATGATACCCAACATATTTAGGAAATCAGGTTACCAACGTATTTATGACATCAGTTTACCAACATATTTATTTACGTTTTGAAATCAGTTTACCAATTTATTTAGAAATCAGTTTACCAACATATTTAGGAAATCAGTTCACCAACTTATTTAGAAATAATCAACATATTTATGGAATACAACCAACATATTATGATATACTTATACCAACATATTTATTATATACTTATACCAACATATTTATGATATACATATACCAACATATTTATGATATACTTATACCAACATATTTATGATATACTTATACCAACATATTTATGATATACTTATACCAACATATTTATGACATACTTATACCAACATATTTATGATATACTTATACCAACATATTTATGATATACTTATACCAACATATTTATGATATACTTATACCAACATATTTATGATATACTTATACCAACATATTTATGACATACTTATACCAACATATTCATGGTATACTTATACCAACATATTCATGGTATACTTATACCAACATGTTTATGATATACTTATACTAACATGTTTATGATATACTTATACTAACATATTCATGATAGCAGTTTACCAAAAATTTCCTGATATGAGTTCCCAGCATATTTATGATATTAGTTTAAGAACATATTTATGATAGAAGTTTATGAACATATTTATAACAGCAGTTGACTCAAATGTTGATAAAATCATCCCATCGCCGATGAACCCAGGACATCTTAATCCACCCACCTGGACCATAGCGGGATATGGGTTTAACTTTGAAAACCGAAACCATGGTGAAGACTTGAAACCCGTCGGATACAAACCCACGGGGGAGTCAGATACAACCCGTCGGATACAAACCCACGGGAGAGTCAGATACAACCCATCGGATACAAACCCACGGGAGAGTCAGATACAACCTGTCGGATACAAACCCACGGGAGAGTCATATACAACCTGTCGGAAACAAACCCACGGGAGAGCCAGATACAACCCGTCGGATACAAACCCACGGGAGAGTCAGATACAACCCATCGGATACAAACCCACGGGAGAGTCAGATACATTACCCCTTAAACACATATGACCCCCATATCCATTTACCTTTCCCCATGCATGTTATATATTACAGTTTCACATCCATTACAACAATGACAATGTTATTTATGTGATTATCCTTTATTCTTCAGGGGTTTAACGAGGTGGAGAAACTGCTAAAGGAAAGCGGTATCTGTCTGGCTTTGAGGGAAAAACTGCTTAAGGACTCATTAGATATGACAAAGATTACGAAAACATCGTCGAGGGTTTGATGGAGAAGAGTTTAGCCAGAGGTAAGTACAACATTATGGAGGCGGCATGGGCAAAATGGTTAGGCTGACAGAGTGGTTAGGCTGACAGAGTGGTTAGGCTGACAATGTGGTTAGCTGACAGTGTGGTTAGGCTGACAGAGTGCCAGGCTGACAGAGTGCCAGGCTGACAGAGTGGTTATGATAGTGAGTTAGAGTGGTTAGGCTGACAGAGTGGTTAGGCTGACAGAGTGGTTAGGCTGACAGAGTGGTTAGGATGACAGAGGGTTAGACTGGTTAGGTGGTTAGACAGAGTGGTTAGGCTGACAGAGTGGTTAGGCTGACAATCCACCTAGGCTGACAATAGTGGTTAGGGTTGACAATGTGGTTAGGCTGACAAACCAGGCTGACAGAGTGTTTAGGCTGACAGAGTGGTTAGGCTGACAATGTGGTTAGATGACAACCCCTTAGGACTGACAAACCCCCTTAGTTGACAGAGTGATACAAGTGGTTAGGATGACAAAGTGGTTAGGGAGAGTGGTTAGGCTGACAATGTGGTTAGGATGACAAAGTGGTTAGGCCAGAGTGGTTAGCAACAGAGTGGTTAGGCTGAACAAGTGGTTAGAGAAGATACATTAGGCTGACTGGCTTTAACACAGAGTGGTTAGGCTGACAGAGTGGTTAGGCTGACAGAGTGGTTAGGCTGACAGAGTGGTTAGGCTGGACAGTTTCAGTGGTTACAACAGAGTGGTTAGGCTGACAATGTGGTTGGTTAGGCTGACAGAGTGGTTAGGCTGACAGAGTGGTTAGAAAGTGCTAAAGCTGAAAGAGTGGTTAGGCTGACAGAGTGGTTAGGCTGACAGAGTGGTTAGGCTGACAGAGTGGTTAGGCTGACAGAGATTAGGACAGAGTGGTTAGGCTGACAGAGTGGTTAGGCTGACAGATGTGGTTAGGCTGACAGAGTGGTTAGGTTGACAGAGTGGTTAGGCTGACAGAGTGGTTAGGCTGACAGAGTGGTTAGGCTGACAGAGTGGTTAGGCTGACAGAGTGGTTAGGCTGGACAGAGTGGTTAGCTGACAGAGTGGTTAGGCTGACAGAGTGGTTAGGCTGACAGAGTGACAGAGAGTGGTTAGGCTGACAGAGTGGTTAGGCTAACAGAGTGGTTAGGCTGACAGAGTGGTTAGGCTGACAGAGTGGTTAGGCTGACAGAGTGGTTAGGCTGACAGAGTGGTTAGGCTGACAGAGTGGTTAGGCTGACAGAGTGGTTAGGCTGACAGAGTGGTTAGGCTGACAATGTGGTTAGGCTGACAGAGTGGTTAGGCTGACAATGTGGTTAGGCTGACAGAGTGGTTAGGCTGACAGAGTGAGGCTGACAGAGTGGTTAGGCTGACAGAGTGGTTAGGCTGACAGAGTGGTTAGGCTGACAGAGTGGTTAGGCTGACAGAGTGGTTAGGCTGACAGAGGTTAGGGCTGACAGAGTGGTTAGACTGACAGAGTGTGGTGACAGAGTGGTTAGGCTGACAATGTGGTTACTGACAGAGTGGTTAGGCTGACAATGTGGTTAGGCTGACAGAGTGGTTAGGCTGACAGAGTGGTTAGGCTGACAAGTGGTTAGGCTGACAGAGTGGTTAGGCTGACAGAGTGGTTAGGCTGACAAGTGGTTAGGCTGACAGAGTGGTTACAGAGTGGTTAGGCTGACAGGTGGTTAGGCTGACAGAGTGGTTAGGTTGACAGAGTGGTTAGACTGACAGAGTGGTTAGGCTGACAATGTGGTTAGGCTGACAGAGTGGTTAGGCTGACAATGTGGTTAGGCTGACAGAGTGGTTAGGCTGACAGAGTGGTTAGGCTGACAGAGTGGTTAGGCTGACAATGTGGTTAGGCTGACAGAGTGGTTAGGCTGACAATGTGGTTAGGTTGACAGAGTGGTTAGACTGACAATGTGGTTAGGCTGACAGAGTGGTTAGACTGACAATGTGGTTAGGTTGACAGAGTGGTTAGACTGACAATGTGGTTAGGCTGACAATGTGGTTAGGCTGACAATGTGGTTAGGCTGACAAGTGGTTAGGCTGACAGAGTGGTTAGGCTGACAATGTGGTTAGGCTGACAGAGTGGTTAGACTGACAGAGTGGTTAGGCTGACAGAGTGGTTAGACTGACAATGTGGTTAGGTTGACAGAGTGGTTAGGCTGACAATGTGGTTAGGCTGACAGAGTGGTTAGGCTGACAGAGTGGTTAGGCTGACAGAGTGGTTAGACTGACAATGTGGTTAGGCTGACAATGTGGTTAGGTTGACAGAGTGGTTAGGCTGACAATGTGGTTAGGCTGACAGAGTGGTTAGGCTGACAGAGTGGTTAGGCTGACAAGTGGTTAGGCTGACAGAGTGGTTAGGCTGACAGAGTGGTTAGGCTGACAAGTGGTTAGGCTGACAGAGTGGTTAGGCTGACAGAGTGGTTAGGCTGACAGAGTGGTTAGGCTGACAATGTGGTTAGTGGTTAGGCTGACAATGTGGTTAGGCTGACAGAGTGGTTAGGCTGACAATGTGGTTAGGCTGACAGAGTGGTTAGACTGACAAGTGGTTAGGCTGACAGAGTGGTTAGACTGACAATGTGGTTAGGCTGACAGAGTGGTTAGACTGACAGAGGCTGACAGAGTGGTTAGGCTGACAATGGTTAGGCTGACAGAGGCTGACAATGTGGTTAGGCTGACAGAGTGGTTAGGCTGACAGAGGGTTAGGCTGACAGAGTGGTTAGGCTGACAGATGTGGTTAGGCTGACAGAGTGGTTAGGCTGACAGAGTGGTTAGGCTGACAGAGTGGTTAGGCTGACAGAGTGGTTAGGGCGGCTGACAGAGTGGTTACAGCTGACAGAGTGGTTAGGCTGACAGAGTGGTTAGGCTGACAGAGTGGTTAGGCTGACAGAGTGGGTGGTAGGCTGACAGAGGCTGACAGAGTGGTTAGGCTGACAGATGTGATTAGGCTGACAGAGTGGTTATTGACAGAGTGGTTAGGCTGACAATGTGGTTAGGCTGACAGAGTGGTTACAGGTTGACAGAGTGGTTAGGCTGACAGAGTGGTTAGGCTGACAGAGTGGTTAGGCTGACAGAGTGGTTAGGCTGACAGAGAGTGTTAGGCTGACAGAGTGGTTAGGCTGACAGAGTGGTTAGGCTGACAGAGTGGTTAGGCTGACACAGAGTGATAGGTTGACAGAGTGGTTAGGCTGACAGAGTGGTTAGGCTGACAGAGTGATTAGGTTGACAGAGTGACAGGCTGACAGAGTGGTTAGGCTGACAGAGTGGTTAGGACAGAGTGAGGCTGACAGAGTGGTTAGGCTGACAGAGTGATAGGTGACAGACAGACTGTGGTTAAGCTGACAGAGTGATAGGCTGACAGAGTGACAGGCTGACAGAGTGACAGGGATGACAGAGTGACAGGCTGACAGAGTGACAGACTGACAGAGTGACAGGCTGACAGAGTGACAGGCTGACAGAGTGATAGGGTGACAGAGTGACAGGCTGACAGAGTGACAGGATGACAGAGTGACAGAGTGACAGAATGACAGAGTGACAGACTGACAGAGTGACAGACTGACAGAGTGACAGACTGACAGAGTGACAGGTTGACAGAGTGACAGACTGACAGAGTGAGAGGCTGACAGAGTGACAGGATGACAGAGTGACATGATGACAGAGTGATAGACTGACAGAGTGACAGACTGACAGAGTGATAGGTTGACAGACAGGGTGACAGAGTGACAGGCTGACAGAGTGACAGGCTGACAGAGTGACAGGCTGACAGAGTGATAGGATGACAGAGTGACAGGCTGACAGAGTGACAGGTGACAGAGTGACAGGCTGACAGAGTGATAGGCTGACAGAGTGATAGGCTGACAGAGTGACAGGCTGACAGAGTGATAGACTGACAGAGTGACAGGCTGACAGAGTGATAGGCTGACAGAGTGATAGGATGACAGAGTGATAGGCTGACAGAGTGACAGGCTGACAGAGTGACAGGCTGACAGAGTGATAGGTTGACAGAGTGATAGGCTGACAGAGTGACAGGCTGACAGAGTAATAAGATGACAGAGTGACAGGATGATGACAGAGTGACAGACTGACAGAGTGACAGGCTGACAGAGTGATAGGCTGACAGAGTGACAGGCTGACAGAGGATAGGCTGACAGAGTGACAGGCTGACAGAGTGATAGACTGACAGAGTGACAGGTTGACAGAGTGACAGACTGACAGAGTGACGGACTGACAGAGTGATAGACTGACAGCGTGATAGGTTACAGAGTGACAGACTGACAGAGTGACAGGTTGACAGAGTGATAGACTGACAGAGTGACAGGTTGACAGATTGATAGACTGACAGAGTGACAGGCTGACAGAGTAACAGGGTGACAGGTTAACAGAGTGATAGACTGACAGAGTGATGACTGAGGCTGACAGAGTGACAGGCTGACGTATCATATCAAAGTTAGATCCGGCGTTGCATTGATTAGGATAGATACGCATTTACCAGGTGTAAATCGGGATAAGCGCTAGCTTGGAGTGAAAACCTGCATATTGAATAGTGTCTTGGCCATTAAATGATCATTGTCACGTGTTTAGCATGAGGCTATTGAAACCGAGATTAGCTTTGGATGAACTTTATTTACTTCAGTACCATATGCCTTCACACTTGATCCTCATAATAATAATAGTAATAATGATAATAATAATAATAATAATAATAATAATAATAAATAATAACAAGAATAATAATAATAATAATAATAAAATAATAATAATAATAAAAATAATAAATAATAATAATAATACTACTATAACTAATAAATAATAATAATAATAATAATAATAATAATAATAATAATAATAATAATAATAATAATAAAAAATAATAATAATAATAATAATAATAATAATAATAATAATAATAATAATAATAATAATAATAATAATAATAATAATAATAATAATAATAATAATAATAATAATGATAATGACAATAATATTAATAATAAAATAATATTAATAATTAATAATAATATTAATGATAATAATATATAATTTTTTTTAATACCCATACATGGGCTCAATAAAATGTCATAGTATTATAATAATAATAAACATAAAAATTTAATAGACTAAATCTTAACAATAATTAAATCGATTTATGATAAACAATAATAATAATGTCTCGGATGATGTTAATTACGATTACTAGAATAATTTAATATTCGATATTAATTAAGCCTAAAGACCCTTTGTTCTATTACCCCTATATAATACCGATTTGTTCATCTTGCATCTTTGGAGTATTCTCTTTGTAATAATAGACCACTTCGTGCATTTATAATTAAAAACTGGACCCATACCTATTGTGAACTCCTGGGAGATGAAAACAATGAATTTCATGACAAATAATAGTTTGAATAATGGCAGGTAAAATACACTGTCATGGCAGATAATGATAATAATATAGATGAAAACTACACTTTCATGGCAGATAATACTCAAGCTTGAATACATGGGAGATGAAAACCCTCACAAATGTGACCCTAACATGAACACACCTTAGATAAATCTCAAACCTATTTATGACAGTGAACACTAAACATGAACATATGAGAATAAATTTCACCTATTGATGACAGTGAACACTAAATATTATGATAGATGCTCACCTCACTTATGACAGTGAAATAAATATTATGATCACCTAATGAAGAACACTAAACATGAACATATGAGAGATGAAATTTAATTTACAGTGAACACTAAACATGAACATAGAGAGATGAAATTTAATATTTATGACAGTGAACACTAAACATGAATATATGAGATGCAAATTTCACCTATTTATGACAGTGAACAAAACATGAACATATGAGAGATGCAAATTTCACCTATTGATGACAGGGAACACTAAACATGATATGATAGATGCAAATTTCACCCATTTATGACAGTGAACACTAAACATGAACATATGAGAGATGCAAATTTAACTATTTATGACAGTGAACACTAAACATGAACATATGAGAGATGAACATTTCACCAATTTATGACAGTGAACACTAAACATGAACATATCGGAGATGAAAACCCTCCACATCGACTCTAAAATGAACACATAGGACATGAAAACTCACCTATTCATGACAGAATACCACAAATAAACACAACGGAGATGAAAACTCTCATTGTTCAGGACAGTGAACACTAAAAATGATTACATGGGAGATGAAAACCTCACCGTTTGATGACAGTGAACACTTTTACATGATAAAAACATTCACCTTTTGAACAGTGAACACAAACATGAATACATGGGAGATGAAAACCCTCACCTTTTGATGACAGTGAACACTAAAAATGATTACATGGGAGATGAAAACCCTCAATGACAGTGATAAAAATGATTACATGGGAGATGAAAACATTCACCTTTTGATGACAGTGAACACTAAACATGAACACATGGGAGATGAAACCTCACCTTTGATGACAGCACTAAAAATGATTACATGGGAGATGAAACCCTCACCTTTTGATGAAGTGATAAACACATAGCATGAGAGATGAAAACCCTCACCTTTTCATGACAGTGAACACTAAAAATGAACACATATGAGATGAAAACCCTCACCTTTTCATAGAAGTGAACACTAAACATGAACACATATGAGATGAAAACCCTCACCTATGACAGTCAAACATAAATACATGAAGTGACCCTAAACAGTGAACACAAACATGAATACATGATGAAAACCCTCACCTTTTCAGTGAACACTAAACATTAATACATGGGATGAAAACCCTCACCTTTAGATGACATGAACACTAAACATGAATACATGGAGATGAAAACCTTCACCTTTGATGAAGTGACCATTCAAAATGATTACATGGGAGATGAAAACCCTCACCTATGACAGTCACTAAACATGAATATATGGGAGATGAAAACCCTCAAACATGAACACATATTACATGGGAGATGAAAACCTCACCTTTTCATGACAGTGAACACTAAACATGAACACATGGGAGATGAAAACCCTCACCTTTTGATGACAGTGAACACTAAAAATGAAGGGAGATGAAAACCCTAAACAGTGAACACAAAATGATGAGATCAAAACCCTCACCTTTTGATGAAAGTGATAAATATGAAAACCCTCACCTTTTGATGACAGTGAACACTAAAAAACATGAATACATGGGATATGAAAACCCTCACCTTTTTGATGACAGTAACACTAAACATGAATACATGGGAGATGAAAACCTCACCTTTTGGTGAAAATGAACACTAAACATGAATACATGGAGATGAAAAACCCTCACCTTTTGATGAAAGTGAACATGAATACATGGGATATGAAAAACCCTCACCTTTGATGAAAGTGAACACTAAACATGATTACATGGGATATGAAAAACCCTCACCTTTTATGACAGTGAACACTAAACATGAACACATGGGAGATGCAAAACCCTCACCTTTTATGACAGTGAACACTAAACATGAATACATGGGATATGAAAAACCCTCACCTTTTGATGAAAGTGAACACTAAACATGAATACATGGGATATGAAAAACCCTCACCTTTTGATGACAGTGAACACTAAACATGAATACATGGGAGATGAAAACCCTCACCTTTTGATGACAGTGAACACTAAACATGAATACATGGGATATGAAAAACCCTCACCTTTTGATGACAGTGAACACTAAACATGAATAAAGATGAAAACATATGATGAAATGAACAAAATATCATGGGATATGAAAACCTCACCTTTTGATGACAGTAAACACTAAAAAACATGAATAAATGGGATATGAAAACCCTCACCTTTTATAACAGTGAACACTAAACATGAACGTATGGGAGATGAAAACCCTCACCTTTTGATGACAGAACACTATAAATAAAGACAAGAAAGAACATCACTGGAGGGACCCTCAGGAACAAGGAAGAGACGTTGCCCACTAGAATGATGGAGGAGAAGTATCGAAAAAGAGCTGAAGACCCAGGGATGGACGTGGGAGCAGATGACAAAACTGGCATCTGGTCGTGTTCAATGGCGATCCACTGTGTCGGCCTTACGTGCTACCCAAGCACCACGAGGAAAAGGAAATGAAGGAAATTGTTTTTATTTCACGAAACTTTCTACCAGAAATAATGTTTTAACTAAGGAAAATGTAATTGTTTCCTCATCTTTGAATGATATTATTATGGCTCGCATCCACTATCATTTTCCAACACATTCAAGCTAGGCAAAGCTGGCATTATCACGCAGTGTTTCAGTGACTATAAGAAAATGAGTCCATTGAAGCAGTTAGCATGGTGAACTGGCCTGGTGACATAACCTACTCATTATTATTATGTCTCTGCTCACTGATACGCTCTGTTGTGTCAATACGTTATTTTAAATCCTTGGCGATGGTAGGCCTGTGAAAGACATGTGACTGATTTTCATCAGCTTGTTGTCACATAATAATGCAAATATCTGTTACGCAATGTAGATCAGGATCTATAAGCTATACAACATATTGCACACATGATCCCATGTTTTTCATACCTAGATCTATCTATTGAGATAGTTCACATTTATATTAAATACCCATACCACAAATGAACAAAACCGGATTTAGATCCAGGCATTCACTACGGTAAAGGTATATTGTCAGAGGCCGAAAAATAGTTTTCTTCTTCTTTAATACCTTCTCTAACTGTTTCACTCGCCAAGAGTTCGTCTTCGTCGAGTCAAGGCCAGACGTTATTAGATCTAGAGCTAGGTCATTGGGCCAGTCTTGGAAACCTCTCGCACACATGTCGGCCATATTTCGGCATGCATGATACCACGATTCCAAGGGTAACCGGCACACGTTGGGAAAGGCATTTGGGGCTGGAGCTGCTTCAGCCTCAATACCAGCATTTTTAGCCATCGTCTCAATGACAATCTTCAGCCGATACAAAATGTAATAGTTCCTTGTAAATGCCTTAAAAACAGTTGGTGAAAAGCGATTCTCGTTTTGCACTCACTGGTGAAAAGCGATTCTCGTTTTGCACTGGTGAAAAGCCATTCTCGTTTTGCACTGGTGAAAAGCCATTCTCGTTTTGCACTGTTGAAAAGCCATTCTAGTTTTGCACTGGTGAAAAGCCATTCTCGTTTTGCACTCCGAAAATCTAGTATTGATCTTCCCAAATAATATAAGAGAAATAGAATCAACTGAGACATTTAAGAAAAAACTTGTTATTGTTATTGTTATTGTTATTTATTATTGCTATTGTTATTGTTATTGTTATTGTTATTGTTATTGTTATTGTTATTGTTATTGTTATTGTTATTCTAATTGTTATTGTTATTGTTATTGTTATTCTAATTGTTATTGTTATTGTTATTGTTATTCTAATTGTTATTGTTATTGTTATTCTAATTGTTATTGTTATTCTTATTGTTATTGTTATTGTTATTCTAATTGTTTTTGTTATTCTAATTGTTATTGTTATTGTTATTCTAATTGTTATTGTTATTCTAATTGTTATTGCTATTGTTATTGTTATTGCTATTGTTATTGTTAGTGTTGGTGTTAGTGTTAGTGTTAGTGTTATTATTAGTGTTAGTGTTATTGTTATTGTTATTGTTAATGTTAGTGTTAGTGTTAGTGTTAGTGTTAGTGTTAGTGTTAGTGTTATTGTATGTTTATGCATATGAACACACATAAGTACATCCAAGCATACACACGCGCTCACACAAAAGCTTGGGTAATATAGAATGGAAACGGCATCATCGTATGTCCCTGTGTCTCTCAAGCTATCAACATTACACTCATCAACACAAGCTTAGCCCTGTCGCAATATCTACTTCGTTTTTAATCAATTAAATCGTTGACAGTCTAATAAAATCTCCCACCAGGAACAAATAATAAAGAAAAGAAAAAAGCCAAATTAATTTCAAGAGTATCACGTTCTGCAGGTTGATTTTGGACTTGTTTCAAATGATCTTATCTTGATTTACAGGGATATTTCTCTTTTTTGCTTTGTTATTTGTTTAGTTATTTGTTGTGTTGAGTTGTTTTGTTTTTTTCGGGCGAGGGAGCGATGTCCCTAATATAGCATAATGCCTTATTTTTTCTCAATCACATTGAATTAAATTAATTGAATTGAATGCATTGAATTAAATGAATTGAATTGAATGTGTTTTAAAATCCAAGAAGGAGAAATTATTTTTGTCAGTGTTCAGCTTTAAATAAGTATGAACTACAGAGTGTTACAAAAATTTGATTGCACGTAACGAATAATTCATTAACTTAAGGAAAAAAATTATTATGATAACATAGCAAAGTTATAATGAATGGATAGAACTATGAAGGTGACAGCAACAATCACACCTTTACAGTGACTTCTTGTAATGGAAATACTAGAGTTGTTCGTACCTACTCTGCAATATTATTGTGTAAAGTTACTGTTTGTACCTACTCTATAATACTATTACTGTTTGGACATACTCTACAATATTATTGTGTAAAATTATAATTTAACTACTCTATAATACTATTATTGTTTGTAACTACTCTATAATACTATTATTGTTTGTACCTACTCTATAATACTACTATTATTGTTTGTACCTACTCTATAATACTATTATTTTTTGTACCTACTCTATAATACTATTATAGTTTGTACCTACTCTATAATACTATTATTGTTTGTACCTACTCTATAATACTATTACTGTCTGTACATGTTCTATAATACTATTATTGTGTGTAACTACTCTATAATACTATTATTGTTTGTACCTACTCTATAATACTATTATTTTTTGTACCTACTCTATAATACTGTTATTGTTTGTAACTACTCTGTAATACTATTAATGTTTGTACCTGTTCAATAATACTATTATTGTGTATCTAACTACTATTATAATACTATTATTGTTTGTACCTACTCTATAATACTATTATTGTTTGTACCTACTCTATAATACTATTATTGTTTGTACCTACTCTATAATACTACTATTGTGTGTAACTACTATCTATAATACTTTATTGTTTGTACCTACTCTATAATACTATTATTGTTTGTACCTGTTCTATAATACTATTATTGTTTGTATCTACTCTATAATACTATTATTGTTTGTAACTACTCTATAATACTATTGTGTAAAGTTATGTTTGTAACTACTCTATAATACTATTATTGTTTGTAACTACTCTATAATACTATTGTGTAAAGTTATGTTTGTAACTACTCTAAAATATTATTGTGTAAAGTTATGTTTGTAACTACTCTATAATACTATTTTGTTTGTATCTACTCTATAATACTATTATTATGTTTGTATCTACTCTAAAATACTATTGTGTAAAGTTACTGTTTGTACCTACTCTAAAATACTATTATTGTTTGTACTTTTTGTACCTGTTCTTAAATACTATTGTGTACTATTACTGTTTGTACCTACTCTAAAATACTATTGTGTAAAGTTACTGTTTGTACCTACTCTAAAATACTATTATTGTTTGTTACCTGTTCTAAAATACTATTATTGTGTAAAGTATTACTGTTTGTACCTGTTCTAAAATACTATTGTGTAAAGTTACTGTTTGTACCTACTCTAAAATACTATTGTGTAAAGTTATTGTTTGTACCTACTCTATAATACTATTATTGTTTGTACCTGTTCTATAATAATATTATTGTTTGTACCTACTCTATAATACTATTATTGTTTGTACCTACTCTATAATACTATTGTTATTGTTTGTACCTACTCTAAAATACTATTATTGTTTGTACCTATAATACTATTGTGTAAAGTTACTGTTTTTACCTACTCTAAAATACTATTGTGTTTACTGTTTGTATCTACTCTAAAATACTATTGTGTAAAGTTACTGTTTGTATCTACTCTAAAATACTATTGTGTAAAGTTACTGTTTGTATCTACTCTAAAATACTATTGTGTAAAGTTACTGTTTGTATCTACTCTAAAATACTATTGTGTAAAGTTACTGTTTGTATCTACTCTAAAATACTATTGTGTAAAGTTACTGTTTGTATCTACTCTAAAATACTATTCTTGTTTGTACCTACTCTAAAATACTATTATGTAAAGTTTTGTACCTACTCTAAAATACTATTATGTAAAGTTTTCTATTTGTACCTACTCTAAAATACTATTATGTAAAGTTTTCATTTGTACCTACTCTAAAATACTATTACTGTTTGTAAGTTTAATACTATTATTGTTTGTACCTACTCTAAAATACTATTATTTTGTACCTACTCTATTTATTATTGTTTGTACCTACTCTATAATACTATTATTGTTTGTACCTACTTTACTATTACTGTTTGTACCTACTCTAAAATACTATTATTATTGTTTGTACCTACTCTAAATACTATTATTGTTTGTACCTACTCTAAAATACTATTATTGTTTGTACCTACTCTATCAATACTATTATTGTTTGTAATCTACTCTATAATACTATTATTGTTTGTACCTACTCTATAATACTATTATTGTTTGTACCTACTCTATAATACTATTATTGTTTGTATTGCCTCTAAAATACTATTATTGTTTGTACCTACTTTATTACTTTTTGTTTGTATTACAAAGTGGCTACTCTAAAATACTATTGTGTAAAGTTTTTGTTTGTACCTACTCTAAAATACTATTATGTAAAGTTTTTATTTTGTACCTACTCCTAAAATACTATTATGTAAAGTTTTTATTTGTACCTACTCTAAAATACTATTATGTAAAGTTTTTATTTGTAACTACTCTAAAATCTATCTTGATTAAGTGAGAAAAAAATCCTTGCCAAAATATAATTACTTGACACTTATACTGCACCCCGGTGGTATCAAACACCGCTATGGGGTCGAGGTTGGTTGCCGAATTGCCCAGGCCTCGTTTATTTTATGATTTCAAGTTTCTGTTGTTATTTTACTGATGTAAAGATGTCAGTTAGCGGATTGCCGACGATACTGGAATGTCTTATCAACAACAATTTATGGGAATTTCACCTGGGTGGCTGAAATCAAGAGCACGCTACCATCGCACCAGTCATTCAAAGTGGTTGAAATCAAGAGCACGCTACCATCGTCCTTCGTTTTGATGGCGTGACCATCGACGACATGAGTGTGTCGGCGAATCACTCGACTCCTGCCAGCTTCAGTCAGGAGTCAACCCTAATGGACAACAACAACATCATACAAAAGTAACAACGTAGACAGCAACAACATCATACAAAAGTAACAATGAGACAACAACAACATCATACAGTGTGTAACAACGTAGACAACAACAACATCATACAAAAGTAACAACGTAGACAGAGACAGTATCCAGGAACATAGACTTCATTGTCAAACGTAGAGACAGTGCCAGGCTGACATTCAACAAACAACAACGCCATGGAATCAACCCAGAGACAGTGCCAGGCATTCATTCAATGTGTCATCCCAGAGACAGTGCCAGGCATTCATTCAGTGTGTCAAACCAGAGACAGTGCCAGGCATTCATTCAGTGTGTCAAACCAGAGACAGTGCCAGGCATTCATTCAGTGTGTCAAACCAGAGACAGTGCCAGGCATTCATTCAGTGTGTCAAACCAGAGACAGTGCCAGGCATTCATTCAGTGTGTCAAACCAGAGACAGTGCCAGGCATTCATTCAGTGTGTCAAACCAGAGACAGTGCCAGGCATTCATTCAGTGTG
This sequence comes from Doris montereyensis, assembly GCA_037039925.1. Lineage (NCBI taxonomy): Eukaryota > Metazoa > Mollusca > Gastropoda > Nudibranchia > Dorididae > Doris > Doris montereyensis. The sequence continues at coordinate 36,524 of JAXRKP010001555.1, read as the reverse complement.
TCAAACCAGAGACAGTGCCAGGCATTTATTCAATGTGTCAAACCAGAGACAGTGCCAGGCATTTATTCAATGTGTCAAACCAGAGACAGTACCAGGCATTCATTCAATGTGTCAAACCAGAGACAGTGCCAGGCATTCATTCAGTGTGTCATACCAGAGACAGTGCCAGGCATTTATTCAATGTGTCAAACCAGAGACAGTGCCAGGCATTTATTCAATGTGTCAAACCAGAGACAGTGCCAGGCATTCATTCAGTGTGTCAAACCAGAGACAGTGCCAGGCATTCATTCAGTGTGTCAAACCAGAGACAGTGCCAGGCATTCATTCAGTGTGTCAAACCAGAGACAGTGCCAGGCATTCATTCAGTGTGTCAACCCAGAGACAGTGCCAGGCATTCATTCAGTGTGTCAACCCAGAGACAGTGCCAGGCATTCATTCAGTGTGTCAAAACAGAGACAGTGCCAGGCATTCATTCAGTGTGTCAAACCAGAGACAGTGCCAGGCATTCATTCAGTGTGTCATCCCAGAGACAGTGCCAGGCATTCATTCAGTGTGTCAAACCAGAGACAGTGCCAGGCATTCATTCAGTGTGTCAAACCAGAGACAATGCCAGGCATTCATTCAGTGTGTCAAACCAGAGACAGTGCCAGGCATTTATTCAGTGTGTCAAACCAGAGACAGTGCCAGGCATTCATTCAGTGTGTCAAACCAGAGACAGTGCCAGGCATTCACTCAGTGTGTCAAACCAGAGACAGTGCCAGGCATTCATTCAGTGTGTCAAACCAGAGACAGTGCCAGGCATTCATTCAGTGTGTCAAACCAGAGACAGTGCTAGGCATTCATTCAGTGTGTCAAACCAGAGACAGTGCTAGGCATTCATTCAGTGTGTCATCCCAGAGACAGTGCTATGCATTCATTCAGTGTGTCAACCCAGAGACAGTGCTAGGCATTCACTCAGTGTGTCATCCCAGAGACAGTGCTAGGCATTCATTCAGTGTGTCAATCATAACATCACATCTTGATCAGACATGTGTCGTCGAAAACACAATCATTGAATCAAACGACATGAAGGGCACGGGGACAGAAACGCACCAGGGTTAGAACAGAGAGCTACACAATATTTCAGACAAATCTTTCACATCGTATATAACTTGTCTATCTTATCTTATCTGTCATGTCTTATCTTATATGCTTTATTTCTTTTTTAGCAGATTGTACTAACTAATTTCATAAACTTCTTTTTCGTACCTCTCTGGAAATAAAAACAAAAAGTCATAAAAAAAAAAAGTTTACAATTTTGAAAAGTTTACAACACAAAAAGTTTACAATTTTGAGATAGGTACATAATTACTACAACACAAAAAGTTTACAATTTTGAGATAGGTACATAATTACTACAACACGAAAAGTTTACAATTTTGAGATAGGTACATAATTACTACAACACGAAAAGTTTACAATTTTGAGATAGGTACATAATTACTACAACACGAAAAGTTTAAATTTTGAGATAGGTACATAATTACTACAAGCCTGCTGTATGGGTAGTTTCTGTGTGCGTTGCGATCGGGATTGCGGTACAAATTGATTTAATTCATTTAAACTCATCGACACCATAATATCCCCTTCAGCTTCTCTGTAAATAACAATGAGTTTGTCAGTAATTCAATAACAAGACAACTCAATGTCTCTGTGTAAAGGACAATAAGTTTGTCAATAATTCAAAAACAAGATAACTAAATGTGTCTGTGTGAATAACAATGAGTTTGTCAATAGTTCAATAACAAGATAACTTAATGTGGAAACAATCAATAGTTCAATAACAAGATAACTTAATGAAACAATGTTCAATAACAAGATACTTGATGAAACAATCAATAGTTCAATAACAAGATAACTTAATGTGGAAACACTCAATAAATGAATAACAATAAAGTTCAATGTGGAAACACTCAATAATTCAATAATAAGATAACTTAATGTGGAAACACTCAATAATTGAGTAACAATAAAGCTCAATGTGGAAACACTCAATAATTCAATAACAAGATAAATCAATTTGGAAACAATCAATAGTTCAATAACAAGATAAATCAATTTGGAAGCAATCAATAGTTCAATAACAAGATAACTCATTATGAAAAACTTAATAGTTCAATAACAATATAACCCAATGTGGAAACACTCAATAGTTCAATAACAAGATAACTCAATGTGGAAAACTCAATAGTTCAATAACAAGATAACTCAATGTGGAAACAATCAATAATTCAATAACAAGATACTTCAATATCAAGATATGGAAACACTCAATCGTTCAATAACAAGATAACTCAATGTGGATACAATCAATAATTCAATAACAAAATAACTCAATGTGGAAACAATCAGTATTTCAATATCAAGATAATTCAATATGGAAACACTCAACAGTTCAATAACAAGATAACTCAATGTGAAAATAGCCGGCTGTCATGAGCACGCCCCTGCATCACGATATTAAACTGAGTTTCAAAACTGGCCTCTGATTGTAATACCTATTTAGGCAAATTATTTCTGGCATTCCTTTCGATATGGATATCTAGACCCATTCAGACGCGTCGAAAGTAAAGACGGTTTGAAAAAGCAATGGCAAACCCACAATTATACTAGTTGTCTGGCAATATCAGGATTCCACCCCTGACTACCATTCGTTCAACTTTGAGTATGGAACTCACCTTACTCTGATTATGGGCTTTACCTTACTCTGATTATGGGATTTACCTTACTCTGATTATGGGATTTACCTTACTCTGATTATGTAACTTTTTTTACTCTGATTATGGATTTTCTTTACTCTTATTATGGGATTTATTTTTAACTTGATTATGGAATTTACGTTACTCTGATTATGGAATTTACTTTACTCTCATTAAGGAATTTACTTTAGTCTCATCATGGGATTCACCTTACTCCTATTATGGATTTACTTCACTCTAATTATGGAATTGCTCTTACTTATTAAGGAATATATGCATATACTTATAAATACATTAGTCCATAATACATATACTTATAATTATATTGGTTTCTGATTATGGAATTTATATTTACTATATTAAGGACTTTATTAGTCTCATCATATATATTACCTTATATATTATATAAACTTTACTTCATTAATTATGATAATTACTTATAAATACATTAGTCTATATACATATACTTATACATTCATTAGTCTATGATACATATACTTATAGATTCATTAGTCTATGATACATATACTTATATATTCATTAGTCTATGATACATATACTTATAGATTCATTAGTCTATGATACATATCACTACATAGTAAATTTGTCTATGATACATATCATTATAAGTAAATAGTCTATGATACAAATACTTATAGATTCATTAGTCTATGATACATATCACTATAAGTAAATAGTCCATGATACATATCATTACAAGTAAATGTGTCCATGATACATATCATTATAAGTAAATGTTTTTATAATACATATCACTATAAGTAAATTACTCCATGATACATATCATTACAAGTAAATGTGTCTATGATACTGTATCATTATAAGTAAAAAAAAATAAATATAATACATATCAGTATAAGTAAATCAGTCCATGATACATATCATTATAAGTAAATGTGTCTTATGATACATATCAATATAAGTAAATCAGTCTATGATACATATCACTATAAGTAATCAGTCTATGATACATATCATTACAAGTAAATGTGTCTATGATACATATCATTATAAGTAATTAGTCCATGATACATATCATTATTCAAGTAAATGATGTCTATGATACATATCATTACAAGTAAATGTGTCTATGATACATATCATTATAAGTAAATCCGTCTAGGATACATATCATTGTCATGTAAATGTGTCTATGATAGATATCATTATAAGTAAATGTGTCTATGAAATATATCAGTATATGTAAATCTGTCTATGATACATATCATTATAAGTAAATATGTCTATGATACATATCATTATAAGGAAATCTGTTTATGATACATATCATTACAAGTAAATTCGTCTAGAATACATATCATTAGAAGTAAATCCGTCTATGATACATATCAATACAATAAGTAAATGTGTCTTTGATACATATCATTATAAGTAAATCTGTCTATGATACATATCATTATAAGTAAATGTGTCTATGATACATATCATTATAAGTAAATCCGTCTATGATACATATCATTATAAGTAAAATGTGTCTATGATACATATCATTACAAGTAAATCCGTGTTATGATACATATCATTACAAGTAAATCCGTTTATGATACATATTATTACAAGTAAATCCGTCTATGATACATATCATTACAAGTAAATATGTCTATGATACATATCATTATAAATAAATATGTCTATGATACATATCATGACAAAATAATAAATACATTATAAATCAATCCGTCTATGATACATATCATTACAAGTAAATATGTCTATGATACATATCATTAGAAGTAAATATGTCTATGATACATATCATTATAAGTAAATATGTCTATGATACATATCATTACAAGTAAATATGTCTATGATACATATCATTACAGGTAAATATGTCTATGATACATATCATTACAAGTAAGTCTATGATGTCTATGATACATATCATTACAAGTAAATCCGTCTAGAATACATATCATTAGAAGTAGATCCGTCTATGATACATATCATTACAAGTAAATTCGTCTTTGATACATATCATTATAAGTAACTAGTTATAAGTAAATGTCTATGATACATATCATTACAAGTAAATGTGTCTATGATACATATCATTACAAGTAAATGTGTCTATGATACATATCATTACAAGTAAAAATGTCTATGATACATATCATTACAAGTAAAAATGTCTATGATACATATCATTATAAGTAAATGTGTCTATGATACATATCATTATAAGTAAATGTGTCTATGATACATATCATTTTAAGTAAATATGTCTATGATACATATCATTACAAGTAAATATGTATATGATACATATACCATTACAAATAAATCCGTCTATGATACATATCATTACAAGTAAATCCGTTTATGATACATATCATTATAAGTAAATAGTCTATGATACATATCATTATAAGTAAATACGTATATGATACATATCATTATAAGTAAATGTGTTCTATGATACATATCATTACAAGTAAATCCGTTTATGATACATATCATTATAAGTAAATCCGTCTATGATACATATCATTATAAGTAAATCCGTATATGATACATATCATTACAAGTAAATACGTCTATGATGCATATCATTATAACGTAAATGATGTCTATGATACATATCATTACAAGTAAATTGTCTATGATACATATCATTACAAAGTAAATACGTCTATGATACATATCATTACAAGTAAATACGTCTATGATGTGTCTATGATAAGTATCATTATATAAGTTTGTCTATGATATGTATCATTACAAGTGAATTGTCTATGATATGTATCATTATAAGTAAGTTTGTCTATGATGCATATCATTATTAGTAAATGTGTCTATGATACAGTATCATTATAAGTAAGTATGTCTATGATATGTATCATTATAAGTAAATCGTCTATGATATGTATCATTATAAGTAATATTTGTCTATGATATGTATCATTATAGTAAATTTGTCTATGATATATATCATTATAAGTAAATTTGTCTATGATATGTATCATTATAAGTAAGTTTGTCTATGATATGTATCATTATAAGTAAATTCGTCTATGATATATATCCATGTAAACAAATTATTTAGATATGTATTATACATATCATTAAAGTTTGTCTATGATATGTATATCATTAAAGAAATTTGTCTATGATATGTATTATCATAATAAAGTTTGTCTATGAATATGTATTATCATAAGAAAGTTTGTCTATGATATGTATTATCATAAGAAAGTTTGTCTATGATATGTATTATCATAAGAAAGTTTGTCTATGATATGTATATCATTAGAAAGTTTGTCTACGATATATATTATCCAAGAAAATTTGTCTACGATATGTATTATCATAAGAAAGTTTGTCTATGATATGTATTATCATAAGAAAGTTTGTCTATGATATATGTCATTATCAGAAAATTTGTCTATGATATATATCATTATAAGAAAGTTTGTCTATGATATATGTCATTATAAGAAAATTCGTCTATGATATATGTCATTATAAGAAAGTTTGTCTATGATATATGTCATTATAAGAAATTTGTCTATGATATATATCATTATAAGCAAGTTCGTCTATGATATCATATCATTAAATTCGTCAAAATGTAAATAAGAACGTGTCTATGATACTATATCATTATAAGAAAATGTCTATGATCTATCATTATAAGTAAATCCAGTCTATGATACATATCATTATAAGTTTGTCTATGATACATATCATTATTAAGTAAATTATAAGAACATGTGTCTATGATACATATCATTATAAGAAAGTTTGTCATGATAGGTATGATTATAAGAAAATGTGTCTATGATACATATCATTATAAGAAAGTTTGTCTATAATACATATGATTATGACAAATTTGTCTATGATACATATCCTTATCAAAATGTGTCTATAATGTGTATTTTTTATGAACATTTTGTCTATGATATGTATCATTATCAGAAATTTTGTCACTGACACGTCTCATTAACAGAACATGTGTCTCAGATATGGATCATTATAAGAAAATACGTCTAGAACGCGTTTCGTTATAAGATAACATTTTTCTATGATACATATCATTATAAGAAAATTTGTCTATAACACGTATCATTATAAGAATGTTTGTCTGATGATATATATCATTATAAGAAAATTCTTGTCATTGTAAGAAAATGTGTGATTATGTATCATTATAAGATGCGTTCATGTCTAAGAAAGTTTATACGCATCATTATAAGAAAGTTTATCCATGACACATATCAATATAAGAAAGTTTATCCATGATATGTATCAATATAAGAAAGTTTATCCATGACATGTATCAATATAAGAAAGTTTATCCATGACACATATCAATATAAAAGTTTATCCATGACACATATCAATATAAGAAAGTTTATCCATGACACATATCAATATAAGAAAGTTTATCCATGACACATATCAATATAAGAAAGTTTATCCATGACACATATCAATATAAGAAAGTTTATCCATGACACATATCAATATAAGAAAGTTTATCCATGACACATATCAATATAAGAAAGTTTATCCATGACACATATCAATATAAGAAAGTTTATCCATGACACATATCAATATAAGAAAGTTTATCCATGACACATATCATTATAAGAAAGTTTATCCATGACACATATCAATATAAGAAAGTTTATCCATGACACATATCAATATAAGAAAGTTTATCCATGACACATATCAATATAAGAAAGTTTATCCATGACACATATCAATATAAGAAAGTTTATCCATGACACATATCAATATAAGAAAGTTTATCCATGACAATATCAATATAAGTTTATCCATGACACATATCAATATAAGAAAGTTTATCCATGACACATATCAATATAAGAAAGTTTATCCATGACACATATCAATATAAGAAAGTTTATCCATGACACATATCAATATAAGAAAGTTTATCCATGACATATAATATAAGAAAGTTTATCCATGACACATATCATTATAAGAAAGTTTATACATGACACGTATCATTATAAGAAAGTTTATCCATGACACGTATCATTATAAGAAAGTTTATCCATGACACGTTATCATTATAAGAAAGTTTATCCATGACATGTATCATTATAAGAAAGTTTATCCATGACATGTATCATTATAAGAAAGTTTATCCATGACACGTATCATTATAAGAAAGTTTATCCATGACACGCATCATTATAAGAAAGTTTATCCATGACACGTATCATTATAAGAAAGTTTATCCATGACATGTATCATTATAAGAAAGTTTATCCATGACAAGTATCATTATAAGAAAGTTTATCCATGACATGTATCATTATAAGAAAGTTTATTTATGGCATATAAGAAAGTATCATTATTATAAGAAAGTTTATCCATGACATGTATCATTAACAAGAAAGTTTATCCATGACATGTATCATTATAAGAAAGTTTATCTATGACATGTATCAGTATAAGAAAATGTAGTCTATAACACGTATCATTATAAGAAAATGTGTCAATGATACCTATCATTATAAGAAGGTTTATCCATATGACACGTATGATTATAAGAAAATTTGTCTATGACATGTATCAGTATAAGAAAGTTTGTCTATGACATGTATCAGTATAAGAACATTTTGTCTCTAACACTTATCATTATAAGAAAATTTAGTCTATATCACGTATCATTATAAGAAAATGTAGTCTATAACACGTATCATTATAAGAAAATTTAGTCTATAACATGTATCATTATAAGAAAATTTAGTCTATAACACGTATCATTATAAGAAAATTTGTTTCTGATGTATCATTGTAAGAAAATTTGTCTATGATACGAATCATAATGAGAACATTCGTCTTTGATACGTATCCTAATTAAGCAAGTTTGTCTATTTTATGTATCAGGATGAGTAAATTCGTCTTTAATACATATCTTTTTTTCAGTCGTAGATGATGCAGATCCTTATATGCAAGCTTGTTTATGATACGCAGCATTATTAGTAAATTTATCATTGGTCATTATGACTTTATCGTTGGTACGTATCGTTATAAGTAAATTCGTTTGTAATACATATCCTTATCTTAAGTGGTAGATGATGTGTATCATTATAAGCAATTTTGTCTATGATACGTATCTTTATAAGTAAATGTATCATTGGTACCTATCGTTATAAGTAAATTTGTCTATGAAACAGATCATTATAGGTAAATTTGTCCATGATATGTATCATTTCTATCTTTCCCAGCTGTTATCATCTTTGCTTCTGACCAG